>CAUYLG010029032.1:0-29505 GCA_963573385.1 Cacajao melanocephalus
ACAGTGGAGAGCTGTGGACAGCAGATACCGAAAACACCCCAGCCTTGCAGATCCCAAGGTAACGATGGCCTTCACTGACCACTCCCTTTGCCAGAGGTCCAGAAAGAACTTGCAGCATGATCACCTGCCTGCTGCATTTCCAACTCTAAGCAGCAAACTTCAAGGAGCCAAAGAGGAGTCCCCAATGGGCAAGGGGAGCAGAGAAAAGAAACATGGTAAATGTAAACCCAAAAGACAGTAAAATGGGATACAATCGCCACTGAAATCTCAGAGATGTGGGCAAGTCCCCAAAAGTAGTTGTTAGATTAAAAAACTGGGCACACCTCACTTCCCCAAAAACATAATACACAGAAATTTCGGGGACAACTGGAAAAATAGAGAAATGCTCAATGAAAACTGAGCTCTTCAACTCAAACATCTCAGGGCTGAAACACATCCTCTATTATTCAGGCAACGATGCCTCTTGCCTTTTAGCCGGGATGCAACTGGTCAATGACACCAAATGGCTTTACAGGGCAACTTTTTAAATGTTCCTTTTAGACCAAAGCCTAGGCCTGTGAGGATTCAAACAGCCCTGTAAGACCTGTGACAGCAGGTTCCAAAGGGTCCAAGGGCTGACCCTTCCTTCCCAGACACAAAGTCAAATGCAAAATCTCCTGTCATGTACATTTTATATTTTGAAATATGGAAGCATATTTTAAATACTCTTAAGGCATTTATTTATTACAACATTCTCTGATTTCACATTAGCTTAAAATTCAATTCAGTCTTTACATTACTCCACTGAGGTCACCACCTCAGCATATGACATAACACCTCCTCCAGCACTCAGTGTGACCCGCATCCGCACAGTGAGCCCCACGGTCAGCCTCTTTGTTTCCCAGGTGAACCAACTAGATGTTAATACTGCTCTGCTACAAGGTAAAAGCTCCTAACTCAAACTTATTGGAAAAGGAGTGAAACGTTTGCAAAGTGCACTTTAAGAAGAGGTACTTTTTGCTTATGAAAATAAACCAGTGAGTCCTCTAAGGATAACAAAAGGGAGTATTTTACAGTTAAGCACATGATTTGGAGTGAAGAATTCGGATGTTGCTCTGCTGGTCCAGGCTGTTAATACTCTTCTTGCTCCTCCTGTGGGCCCCCTTCATCAGGTATCACAAAGCCTTCATCTGTGGCATACAGAATGTCTACAATCCTCTGCAATACAGGGTCATTTTCCCCCTCATTCTCCTGAGAAATCAATTCAATGTTCCATAGCTTTCCGAAGTAGAAGTCCTTCTCTTTCTCCAAGTCTTCAACAGTAAGTTTCAATACGTTGACCTGCTGCATCAACTCAACTGCCTCGTCATCCCCATTGCCCACACCAGGGTTCTTTCGCACCACACCAGGGCCAGCCTTAGGAGCCGCAGCAGTTCTCTGTGTTGAGATGGGCCTCTGGGGAGCTGCACTACTAGAACTGAGAGGTTTCTTCGGTTTATTCAGAGCTGGAGCAACAAGGGAGGGAGCTACTGCAGTTTCTTGACATTGTCTGGCAGCCACAGAGTCATAGTCTTTTCCATCATAGTTTGCATCAAAAAACTTCTTGAACCACTGAACAAATTCAAAATTGTCCTGAAACTTTCCTTTTACTAATTTGTCCACATGAATTATTTTATCAACACCCATCCTCTTAAAACCCGCTTGTAGTATTTTGAAGTTCTGGATGTACTCATGTTCTAGCTTAGCTTGGAATTTCACTTTCTTCAAGGCAATGGAGCCAGGAAACAGCATGTCCATAAACTGACAATAGGCAGCCCCTGAGCACAACTGTTCAATCTTTGTCAGATTCAACTGCAGAGACTCATTGATCCAGGCCAGCATGTCATGTTGACTTAGATTATCACTGGTCACTGACGTTGAGTATACGTTCACTGCCATCTTCTGCTCTCGGCAGAACCGCGTCCACTGCCCGCACCCGGCTCCGGTTCCGTCGTCTTCTTGTTCTACAATTGCAGTTTTAATCTAATTTACATTTCTCTTAATATGAGGAAGGTTAAGCATTGTGGCAGATTGGCTAGATGTTTATCAAATTTACTTCATTTTCTTCCTGGGTGTATATGCAAATTACATCTCCTAGTCTCCTGGAAGTTCATTATGGCCAACTGATGAGTTCTAGACAATGGAATGTGGCTGGATGTAGTGATGAATGTTACTTTTATATGTGGTCTATTAAAGCTTTTTAAGAGCAATCCCCACTATCTCCCTCCTCTTATCTGCTATCCAGATGCAGAAGACCCAGAAGAGGACTATGAGGCTGTAGGAGAAGGCAGAGTCACTATACGGAAGGATCCCACGTCTCTGAATGACCACATGGAAAACTGCCTGCCAGACAAACAAATGGGCTCTAAGTAATCATCTACTCTGTGAAATTACTGATATTTTGGAATTTGTATACAGTAGCTAGAATTACTTACCCTAACAAATAAAAGTACCTTTTCAAATGTTTAAGAACCATTTGGATTTCCTTTTTTATGTTTATGTCCTTGGTCCCTTTTTTGTATTAGGCTATTGATCTCTGTCCATTTTGATATTAGGTTGATCTTTCTCAAATTGATTTGCAGGGGCTCTTTACATTACAAGGACATCAGCACTTTCTCTGTGATATTCCTTCCAGCGTGTCACTTGTCTGTTATCATGCAGAAAATTTTAAGGTTCATATATCTGAATTTTCCAATCTTGTAATATACTCAGGAAGGCATTCCCATTTTGACATTTATTTTTATTGTTTTATTATGAAAGCAAGACAACCTTATTCAGAAAGACTAGCCAATGGAGAAAACAAATGAACAAATATTAAAACAATCCTCAATTCTACCTCCCAACAAAACCTGTATTATTCTTTCAGCTTATTTGTTATGCATTGCATCCTGTCTTCTTTCCATAGAAACTTTCTTGGATTAGTTTCATTGTATAAACTTTGGCAGATGGATGACTAATTCTTTGCCATTTCTTTTTTATTTTTTTTGAGACAGAGTCTCGCTCTGCTGCCCAGGCTGGAGTGCAGTGGTGCGGTCTCACCTCATTGCAACATCTGCCTCCCGGGTTCAAGCGATTCTCCTGTTTCAGTCTCCTGAGTAGCTGGGATTACAGGCCCCCTCTACCATGCCTGGCTAACTTTTGTATTTGTAGTAGAGATGGGGTTTCACCATGCAGCTCAGGCTAGTCTCGAACTCCTGACCTCATGATCTTCCCGCCTCGACCTCCCAAAGTGCTGGGATTATAGGCATGAGCCACTGTGCCCAGCTGCCATTTCTTTTAACACATGAGAAAGTCTCCCCCTCCCTCCACATTACACCAGGGTTTTCAGGATGGAGAAGCCGTGATTGCTTATTCTCCACCAAACCCTTCATAAGGAAAGCACTGTGGCACTGGAATGTGTACTGTTCAGGTCATTCAGGCAAGCCACTTAACACTCTGGTTCCAGAAGGCTGCAACCTAAGTGTCAGCAAGACGCCTGCCCTGGTGGTTGCCACATGTAGAAATCCATCATTAAGGCTGGGTCAACTGTCTTCTGAGCTCAAGTGAGGAAACAGCAGAGAAAGGAGCTCAAAACAAATAATTTCAAATAGCAGTGAAGTTGCATTTCCAGAGATTTCTCACATCCAATTTCTAAAATGGATGCATACAACTAGAAGCAAATTTTCCTTGACTATCAGGTTTAGACAGCTACTAATAAGAATACACCCTTTTCTTTCATCTCTTCTGCTACCTCTCCTCATGTTACATTTTGTTTCAGTCTTACAGAACTGCTTTAGTGCCCAACAGACACCGTGTTATGGAGATAACAATGCTATGGAGATAACATTTCCAGCACCTCTTTCTCCTGCTAGTCTGCCTTCACCAATACTACCTTTTCTCTACTGCAAACCTTGCCTGCGATCTCTTACTCATCTTTCTAGATTCAGCTAGGTATCACCTCTAGAGGCTCCCCTAGGCCCTTCCCTAGGTTGCATTAACTGCCCTATTTCTGGGCTCCCAATTGCAGCACCTTATCAAGCACCTGTACAGGGCTCTCTTTCCCTCCAGACTCTAAATTCTTCAGGGTAGAGATGACTTCTTAATTTACCTTTGTGTTTTCATTATCTGGTATATGGTAGATGCTTTGTAAGTACTGGCCTTCAGCTGAATAAAATAAGAAGCCATTCACTTACCTTTGGTTTTTTTGGCAGGGATTAGGATTACATGGATCCTTTGACATGCATGATCCAAACTCAAACTGATGGTCTTGGAGGCCCACACAGCGAGCAATGCAGGCACTGGGGTAAGTGCGCCCATTCTGCCCACACACAGGGACAAACTGATCTGCACAGTTACAGGGCAGACCTGAAGAGAGGAAACAGCCTCAAAAATATGTATGTATATATTCCCCTCCCCTCATACTCCCTTGTTAAGGCAAACCATAAGCAATCATGTGAAGGTCTCATGTTAAAATAGAATTGTAACTTAAGTCAGGAAAAACCTTCTCTCTGATCTCTGACAGGGGTTTTAAAGGCAGCAATGCTCTGATTAGCTCTTGTCTGCAAAATGGCTTTCCTTTGTCCCTTTTATTGCCAGCTAGTTGAGAACCTCTAGACCTTGATCCCAGGTAGAAACCCCTATTAACAAGGCTATAGGTCAGGAAAGTAAAGACTGTTTCTCCTGATTTGGCATATACAATATACAATCTAGAATTTAGATGTTTGAAGTCTGGTGTGGGGATTTCTTCAATGGTAAAGGCTAATACCAAATGTAATAAAGAGTGAAGATTGTAGGTTCCTTCCACTCTCATGTTCAAGATGGTAACTTAGAAAATTATTGTAATTTTAAGACTTACAAATGTTTTTGAACATCTTTTTCTGAGTCATATTTGGAGTGGGACACTGGGTCCCAAGAAATGTGGCACAGTTTTGGGTCAGTAAGATTTCCTTAGTCTGCTCAATCAATAGTCATTGACTTGGTTTATCCCAGGACACCAGTGGACACACACGATAGGAAACAAGGGTCTTATTAGTCGTAAAGCTCAACTTCTTTTTTTTTTTTCTTTTTATTTATTTATTTTTTTGCTGCCTTTACTGTGCTGGGAAAAGCTCAACTTCTAAAAACATTTAGATGTTAACAAAAAAATATAAAAAAGTCTTCCTTGTGAATCCTTAGCTTATTCTTTATCCCCATATCCCTCTATGGTTTATCTAAGCAGAATGAGTTGTCCTTACTTGAGCAGGGCAAAGGATAATAAAGGATGATGATAATAAAGCAGTGAAGGCTGGGGTAGAGTTAGTACTACCCTCTACTTCTTCACCAGTCTGCCATTCACTTCTTATTTCTGATCCCCTTTTCATGTCCAATGGGCTGGAGTACAAGGTTGGTAAATCCTTACTCTCCTCTCCCCTACTTCTTCTCCACCTAGTCCCCACCCCTCACCACAGGTAATACTAATTCTGGGGAAAGAGGAATCAAGTTGCCACTGCAGCAGCAGGAAATGGGGGCAAGGGCAGCTACCTAGTAACTTTTTGCCCAGAACCAAAGGTATTTTAGATCTAGGAAAAAGCAGATACCAAGAGATACCAGCAGACTGTGCTGTTGCTGTTGGCAACAATAGCTTCACAAGAGGAAAGCATCCCATCTTTCCATCCCACAAGTAGCCTTTTCACTTACTTACGTTGGTGTAAGAATAATAAGAGCAGCAAAGCATAGGAAAATCAAGAAAGTAATACTCTGGGATTTTATTGTTTGTGGGAGTTTAGATTAACAAGTAAGCTAAGGTAGGCTGAGGAAGAAGGGGCTGAGAAACAAACTAAGAACATACATGGACATTTTAGATCATAGCAGTAGGGGTAAATGGAGTATTTTACCAAGTAGAAAAGTTCAATTTAATTAAACCCATTCCAATCATTGTCCTTGTTCTTTTTGTTTCAAGAATTTCCAGAATATTAAGGAATATTTGCTAAGGGCCCTAAAACACCACTTAGTATATAATACCTTCAATTCATAGAGGAAGAAACTGAGATCCAGAGAGGAAAAACATCTTGCCCTTAGATTCTGTATTTATTTTATTGTGTACATTTGCAGTTAAGACTGGAGAAGCTGCCTTGAAAACAAAAATGTGTGCAAAGAAATGATGGCCCCGAGGACAGACTCTGGGCGGTCACAGTCACCTGTGAAGGTACGATGGTCATCTTCTGAACTGTGCTCACTGAGGCAAAGGCGGGTAGAACACACCAAATTGCCAGCAAAACAAGAACAAACATTGCAGTCAATACTAAAGGATGTTCCATGACCTGAGAGAAAGAGAAAGAAAATGCTGATCTATATCACACATTGAGAAATAGAGCACATATTACAGTATTTTTTTTTTTTTTTGAGACAGGGTCTCATTCTATCGCCCAGACTGGAGTGCACTGGCATGATCCCGGCTTACAGCAACCTCCACTTCCCAGGCTCAGGTGATCCTCCCACCTCAGCTTCCCAAGTAGCTGGGACTACAGGTGTACACCACCACATCTGGATATTTTTTGTAGAGATGGGGTTTCACCATGTTGCCCAGGATGGTCTTGAACACCTAGGCTCATGACATCTGCCTGCCTCGGCCTCCCGGAGTGCTGGGATTACAAGCATGAGCTACTGTGCCCAGCCAGAAATTCTTGAAAGATGATTTCTGAATATATCAACTAGAGTAAAATCTGTGGTATTTATATTTTCATATTTGCCTCCCACCATATTCCTCTGAGGCCCCAAAGTGCTGGTCTTACCAGGCTGTTCCCTATCCTCTAAGAAAGTTTCCGGCTGCCCCTTCTGCTTTGAATGCTTGTCTCTTCAGGGGCAGACCTGATGCCATCTTTGGATCAAAGACTCTTCTGACGCCCTGGTAGGAATGCCTAGCTCCCAGAAGAGCACTTGATCTGCAAGTTTTTTTGGCTCAAATATTCTCATCTTATCACGTAAAGCATGATCTCATCCCCATCCCAGTTTCAGCTCCATAAGGCACTGGTATGCTCTTTTGTACAGAATAGGCATTTAGTCAGCCAAATGTTACAAAAGGAATGAATCTGTCCTGATATTTTCTGTGATACAAAATATCTACCTTTAGAGTTTAGTCAAGTGGAATATGGATTAAGAGACAAATACCTGACTTGCTCTAAGGCAGAAATTTGAGAGCTAATTTTAGCTAAGAGCACTCTTCTTTCTCAACAAAAGATTAAACCAAAAAGAATATAAAAGCTGAACTACTATGGCTGAAAGGGTAGCGGATGGGAGTAGAAATGGGGCAGCAGAGTGAGCATGCAAGGAGGGAACAGATCCCCAAAAGTGGTTTTTTTTCACAATTGTTTGAGGTTTTATATATATATATATGTGTGTGTGTGTGTGTGTGTGTGTGTATATATACACATATGTGTGTGTGTGTGTGTGTGTGTGTGTGTGTGTGTGTATTTGAGACGGAGTCTCGCTCTGTCACCCAGGTTGGAGTGCAGTGGCGCAATCTCAGCTCACTGTAACCTCTGCCTCCCGAGTTGAAGCAATTCTCCCACCTCAGCCTCCTGAGTAGCTGGGATCACAGGCATGCACCACTACACTTTAATTAATTGTTGTATTTTTAGTAGAGATGAGGTTTCACCATGTTCGTCACGCTGGTCTTGAACTCCTGACCTCGTGATCCACCCGCCTTGGCCTCCCAAAGTGCTGGGATTACAGGTATGAGCCACCATGCCAGGCCCTGAAGTCATATATTGACATGAACGGTTGTTCGGGCTATAAACAAAAGGCACTTAAGCAAGCAGTGGAACCTAAGATTTTTAGGGAAGGTGGTCAAAGGGAGGCACTTTTTAATGTACTTTTTCCCAAACTCCTAACAGTATACTTCCTATACCCATTTTCTCTCCAAGATGTCAAAATTCGAGTTTCACTTCTGGTGAAGCGAGGGTGGGGTGGGGTATGCCTGAGGAAAGGATTGGGGGAAGATTACCTGTGTCTTTGCCTGTGAAGGGTAAGGGATTTGGAGTCAACTAGACCTGGAGCAGAATCCAGCTCTGGTCATTTACCAGCTGGGTGACCTCTTTAAGCATCAACTTCCTCATCTATGCAGTAAGGGTAATACGGGTATTATTATTACCTATATGAAAGAGTAACCTGGAGGTTTTAATGAGATAATGTAAGGCAAGACTTGGCATTGTGTTTAGCTCATAATTAGAATTCAATAAATATTATTAGCCATTAGGACCTTCTTGAGGGGACTTCTAAAAGGGTTCATTAGAAGTCCTAGTGCTCTGTACAGTTTGAAAAATACTGCTCTGGAGTATCTGACATGCAGACCTTACTCTTTGGTGAGAATCTATCCAATATTCTTCCTATGAAGTAAAAATAACTAATCTCACATTAAAAACAAAAACAGAGGTCAAGACTCACTTTTTCTTTTACCTCCAACAATACAAGACTTCTGGAGGTCTATACAGTGCATTTCCATACAGTTTTCTAAGAGTCCACTTTGTCCACAGGAACAGATTTTGTAACAACCAACTTCCCCTGCAGATGATGGCACCTGGATTAGTGTCCCTTGTCGGACAATGAAATCAGAAGCTTCTCCCAGTTTGCAACCTATACAAACAAAAATTAGCTGAGAGAAATGGTACTGTTTGATGACATTGTTTTATCACATTAGATATATACCTGACAAAAGTCTTATAGGTACTAAACCGCTATTAAAGGTTATGTAATAGAACTTTCACCAAATTAAGGAATTACTTTAGTTCACTGGTCAAAAACATACCCTCTCAAATGAAAATTCCATGTTCTGGAAGATGGTGGTGATTAAAGATCTATACCCCAAAGTTACCAATCATTCAGTACAAAAGTGCTGTAAGATATGTAACTTTTTATTTTTGAGGGTAGTCAAAAATATTTTAAAGTCACAGATATATTTAAAAAATGGAATAGGGAAAGTGACAGTATTTTTTTTTTTTTGAGACAGAGTCTCACTCTGTCACCCACGCTGGAATGCAGTGGAGTAATCTTGGCTCACTGAAACCTCCCCTCAATGAGGTCAAGCGATTCTTCTGCCTCAGCCTCCCTCCTGTAGCTGGGACTACAGATGCCCACCACCATGCCTGGCTAATTTTTGTATTTTTAGTAGAGACGGGGTTTTACCATATTGGCCAGGCTGGTCTCGAACTCCTGACCTTGTGATCCACCCGCCTCAGCCTCCCAAAGTGTTGGGATTACAGGCATGAGCCACTGCGCCCAGCCAGTATTTTTAGAATAATGTTGTTTAGAAAAACTTTCAGTGATGGAAAACAAGTATACCTTAAATTCAAGGAAAACTGAATATTTGGGTGGGCTTAGGGAAAATCTATTTTCTATCTTATATGATGGGCTTTCTGAGTTTAACAAAAACAAGAGAATTCTGAATTGAATTCTGTATTTAAACAATATGAAATACAGATGTCACCATTTTAAGTAACTATATTTTATTTTCTTGCCAAAGAAAATATCTGACCAAATTATAATATAACAGTAAATGAACAGAAAGTACTATCCTGAAATTTAAAACAGTCCATTTCCAATTTTGACAAGATTTATTATGACTCTATAGCTGATATATATAGTATTACACATATATTATAGATGATCCTTTGAGACATCATGCTTATTTCATCTTTTGCTTTATTTTACTTTAAAACTATTTTAAGGCTGGGTGTGATGGCTCATGCCTGTAATCTCAGCACTTTGGGAGGCTGAGGTGGGTGGATCACCTGAGGTCAGGAGTTTGAGACCAGCCTGGCCAACATGGTGAAACCCCATCTTTACTAAAAATACAAAAATTAGCTGGGCGTGGTGGCAGGTGCCTGTAATCCCAGCTACTCAGGAGTCTGAGTCAGGAGAATTGCTTGAGCCTGGGAGGTAGAGGTTGCAGTGAGCTGATATAGCGCCATTACACTCCAGCCTGGGTGGCAAGAGTGAAACTCTGTATCAAAAAAAAAAAAAAAAGTTTTTAAAAATCTTGATTCTGACATGATAAACATTCTCAACTGGGAAATAGATTTAAAAAAAACAAAGTGTTGCAACAACTGTATTCTAAAGGGATTGACAGAAAGCTGAAGACTATCAAAATTCTATGGGATAAAAATCCTTCAGCCTTAAAGTTATATACATTTCAACGTAACATTAATTTTTATGGAGATAGCTATACATTCTGTTGAATATGCTATTTTTCTATATACTAAAGGAAAGAAAAGAAAAAACATGAACAATATAAATAAATTATATTTTCTAAAACATTACAATATAGAAGAGAAAGTACAAAAAGCTGGTCCAAGCTTCTTTTCTTTCATAGTCTAGAACCCTGTAACTCATTATGAGAGTCAAGTTTTAGATTATTATTATTAGTTTATAATTTAAATAACAACTGAAAATTTTTACGCATCTATTTTTTTTCTGCTTATATCAATAATACATGTTTAATAAGAAAATCTCAAACATTATAGAAAAATATAATATAGAACATAAAGTCCCTTGCAATCTCACTCCAAAGAGAACCCCTATATTACAGAAGGAGCAGAATTGAAAAAAAGAAAGATAGCTCCTATAAAGAAACACTAACAGCACCTATCCATCCTCTTCTCACACCTACCTACCTCTTACCTTGAACACAAGAGTATGGAAGACAGGGATCTCCAGATAGACATCCTTTTCGGTTTACTTCACAGAGCTCATTGGCAGGGCAAGGATTTGGGTTACAGGGATGAGTCACTTCTTCTACAATGTTACCTAAAGTACTTGGTCCTGAAAAAACCAAAACAGATTAGTTTAACCAACCTAAAAGAGTAACAGAGATCTGTAAATTATCTGAATTAATTACGGCTGGAATAAATGAAGAGCTCATGAGCATAAAACAAGGCTGATTCTACTAAGCTATTAAAACACCGAGATTCTTTCATTTGTGAAATGATGAATTTAGCATAAACATACATTCATTCATTTTTTAAATTACTGGAAGCTACAATATTTCAGGCAAGGTTCTAGGCACTGGAGATAAGGTGATGAACAAAATAGACAAGTCTCTAACAGAGAGTTTACATCTAGTAGAGAAACAGACAATAAATATACTATGTATGAGCCAGGCGCAGTGTGGCTTATGCCTGTAATCCCAGCACTTTGGGAGGCTGAGGCAGGCAGATCACCTAAGGCCAGGAGTTTGAGAACAGCCTGGCCAACATGGTGAAATCCCGTTTCTACTAAAATAGGCAGAGGTTGCAGTGAGCCGAGATCACACCACTGCACTCCAGTTTGGGAGACAGAGTGAGATTCTGTCTCAAAACAAAAACAAAAACAAAAAAACAAAACCCAAAAAACAAAACAAAGAAACCCCAAATCCCCCCAAAATTTAGCTGGGCACGGTGGTGTGCGCCAGCTACTTGGGAGACTGAGGCAGGAGAATTGCTTGAACTGGGGAAATGGAGGCTGCCGTGAGCTGAGATTGTGCTATTGCACTCTAGCCTGGGCGACAGAGTTGAGACTCTGTCTCAAAAAGGAAAAAAAAAAAAAAGAAAAAAAAAAGAAAAGAAAAAGAAAAAGAAAAAAAATGCTATGTATGTATATTTGTGTATATAAATAAATAAGAAAATTATAAGCAATAAGTAGTGTCAGAGGATAGAAAGTGACAGGTATATTTTAGATAGGATGGTCAAACAAGTGCTTATGTCTAAGAGGGATAATTTAGCATGTTTTACCATAAATGATAATTTATTATGGTAATACATATGGACTCCAAACCATGATTATATTTAACTTCTGAAATCATGGCCAAGGAAGAGTCTCACTTGATATAAAGTATGTGTGATATTTAAATAGATATTTAATTTTCCTCCAATTGATATAGTTTCCTTCTACACAAATATTTGACTACTGTAATAGAATCTAGAATTATAAATACATTAAGTGTTGCTTACTTGATTTTAGGCCAGACTCAGACTCTAAGACTAACAGAGGTATAAGGGCCCTTGGAGTTCATCTCATCTTGCCTAATTATTTCATAAATAGGGAAGCTGAGGCTCAAAGAAGTGATCTGCTCAAAGTCACAAAGGTCTAAATTCCAGTCTAATGCTCTTTTTTGCAATATTGGTCACAAAGGTTAAGGGACACAGTTTGTTGGTCTTGAGAAAATACGGCATTTACTACCAGCTACAAATCTAGCACATACTTTTCTCTCCCTGGTTACTAAAAGATCTCCAATTTTAGGGTGGCAATGGGCCCAAGTTAAAAAAATAACCTTTCTCAGTTTTCCTTACAACTAGGGGTGGACAGTGTGATTAGGGAGAAGTTGTTTGCTCTCTCCCTTCCTTTTTACCATCTGGAACTAGAATATTAGAATATGGTAGCTAGAACTATGAGAACCACGTTGGGATGACAAAGTACATGAAGTAATCTTGATAACTGAAGCTAAATGCTAAGGATGGTGGAGAAAGATAAAGGAGCCTGGATTCCTGATGATGAAGCCCTGGACTATTTGTTTCTGGGCTTTCTTTTTTTTTTTTTTTTTTTTTGAGATGGAGTCTTGCTCTGTCACCAGGCTGGAGTGCAGTGGCATGATCTCAACTCATTGCAACCTCCAACTCCCTGGTTCAAGGGATTCTCCTGCCTCAGCCTCCCAAGTACCTGGGGTTATGGACACGCACCACCACACGCAGCTAATTTTTGTATTTTTAGTAGAGACGGGGTTTCACCATGTTGGCCAGAATGGTCTCGATCTCTTGACCTCGTGATCCACCCACCTCGGCCTCCCAAATTACAGGCGTGAGCCACTGCGCCTGGCCTCTTTTGGGCTTTCTTTTACTTCTATTTGTTCTGTTTTTTTGTCACTCTTATTTAACACAGGAAAACAAAGCAAATAGGAGCTGATTTCACTGTCTGCCTTTGCAGCCAGCTCATGGCACTGACGCCCCCTGGTGGCAGCCTGAACACTTCCCTTATCTTAACTACTGAGTGTGTAGCTCTACTTGTCATCCCCTGGTTTCCACCATGTATTGGTCTCACTGCCAAGAAGCTGAGCTCCAGCTCCAGGATCCGCCAATGAGATAGCAACATGCTCTTCTAGCTCTTGGGAGGAGTATTTGGCAGAGAGAAACTGAAGCAGTGAGATAAATTCCATTTTTACATATTAAGCTAGACTATCATTTTTTATACCCTATTGGGTAAGTCCAAGCCAATGTCTGGCTGTCATCCACTGATACTCTGATGACAAAAAGCTGACAGTCTCTGGGGGAAAACTCCACCTTCTAGTCATTAATATGATCAGAAGACAGCAATGATATGGAGCTCATTATCTGAGAATGCTGGCTTCCTGAGTCACTGCTTAGAATTCCTGACTGACAACAAACAGTTCATATCTCCTCAGACTGATAGAAAAATCACTTCTGCTTACATACTTTAAGACCACAATTATTTCCTGGGCCAAAAAGGCCAAGCAAACAAGAGTCTGTGATTGAGATGGTATCATTGAACCCCATGTTCTCAACAGATAAATGCTCATCCAGAACAAATAGCAAAACAAATAGTTGGAAGAGAGAAGTATTAGAAATCTAAAATCACACATACAAAAAAGTACCTACTAAGGTATGTATCCAAAGGTATACAATTCTTCAGATCATCTGTAGGTGACAGAAGCTCACAAATACTTTCAGCTGTGTGGTCTTCAGGGAATTTGTTCTGGTCTCCACATTTTTTAAGAATCTCCACACAATCTGATCTTGAAAAGAAAAATGCACATAAATTTAGAGCTTGAGGAACCTCCTCATGTTGTCTAGTTAGCATCACTTGTTTCTGAAGCTTTCCAGAAAGTGAGTTTTTATAACTTAACATGTTTCATAATTGGTTAAGTATGGCAAAAGAGAACAGGAGTCACAGTAGAGCTCGGGTTGAATAATAAATTCAAAGCATCCCTAACTTTCTCTTGTCTGAGACCAAGGCCCTTACTCAAATTGTATACTTCTTCATACTGTTACTACCAGTAATGTGGCTTTTCAGTATCTTTGAAAGGAAATTACATGAAACTAGTCTGATTTATACTCTGCAAAAATCATATATCCTCACTTCCAGGACGTTATGCTTGCTTGTTTTCTTGCTTGACTCCTTTCTCCTTCCCTTCCTTGTCTTTTCTTAAGTCTCTTTTTAGTTATCAATTTAGTGCCTGGCCTATAACAACTAGAAAGTCCACTACTTTAAAATGTTCTTAGTCTTCAATAGGGATGTGACTCCTACAAGTTTTCTGTGCTAAGCGTCTACATGTTCCTCTGTTGATTGATGCTTGTCACCTAATTGTTATAGCTCAGTATTTCCCCTATCAGTTTATCCTCAAGCTATGTCAGATAATCAGGTTATCCCCAAGCCATGTCCCCTATCAGGTTATCCCCAAGCCATGTCAGACTGGACTCTGTTTAAGATTGAAATTAATAAGGTACCCAGCAGCACTGAACCACTTAGGGGCTAGATATTAACTTGGTTTTAGAAAACTTTTGGAAAAAAAGATGTGTGAAGAACAATGGGCAGATTACTATATGTTAAATGCTTTTGGTTTCACCGACACTATAGCAGCTCCTATCTTTACTTGATCCTAGATTTCCTAAGCAAACCATTCAAAAATGTTTACTAGAGGCCGGGCTCAGTGGCTCATGCCTGTAATGCCAGCACTTTAGGAGGCTGAGGTGGGTGGATCACGAGGTCAGGCGATCAAGATCATTCTGGCTAACATGGTGAAACCCTGTCTCTACTAAAAGTACAAAAAATTAGCTGGGTGTGGTGGCACGCGCCTGTAGTCCCAGCTACTTGGGAGGCTGAGGCAGGAGAATCACTTGAAGCCGGAAGGTGGAGGTTGCAGTGAGTTGAGATCGCGCCACTTCACTCCAGCCTGAGTGACAGAGCGAGACTCCATTTCAAAAAAAAAAAGCTTGCTAGAAACAGGCCTTAATGACTGCATTCACTAACTCGTTTACTCAGCAAGCATTTAGGGAATACCTACTGTGTGTTAGGATTATGCTAATACCTGAAGAGGAGAAAAAGAGGAAAGAGGATACACAAAAAATGGCACAAAGAAGAAGGTTTTTTTTTTTTTTTGAGATAGAGTCTTGCTTTGTCACCTAGGCTAGACTGCAGTGGCACAATCCTGGGCTCCAGCAATTCTCCTGCCTCAGTCTCCCTAGTAGGTAGGATTTTGGTGCCCACCAACACGCCCAGCTAATATTTGTATTTTCAGTAGAGATGGGGTTTCACCATGTTGGCCAGGCTAGTCTTGAACTCCTGACCTCCAGTGATCCACCTGCCTTGGCCTCCCAAAGTACTGGGATTATAGGTGTGAGCCACCATGCCTGGCCAAATAAGCTCCTTAAGAAGAGCAAAATCTAACAGAATTAAGACAAGTACACAAATTAAAATATAAAAATAGAATTGTGCATCAGAGGTATTTAATAAATGTTTCATGAACTAAGTGCCATAAGAGAAGTACAAATAAAGGTCTGTAGGAATCATTAATTACTTTCAGCTGGAAAAATCTGGGAAGACTGTATAGAATGTCTGGTATTTCAGAGGAGACATAGGCAGTGGGTGGGTGATGAGGGGAGCAGTATTTCAACTAGAGGAGGAAAAAGTGGGAAAGCATTTCACATATGGGGGTGACAGGCAAAGGAAGTGGTGAGAGAGAAAATTCTATGGAGAGGCTCTGGCTAGAGATTATGGAGGGTCTGAACCAAAATGGGAGAATCATTAGGATGAAAGACACTTACTTGCAAATAATACTTCCCCGGGATTTACTGTGACAAGGTTTAATCTGCAGTGAACAAGCTATTGCTTTCCACATTTCTGGCTGGCACTTTTTAATATCGAGAACAGGTATATTGATAAATGGCATCTTTATGCTTCCTTTCTCCCACAACTTCATGTCATTCATGGCTCCTTGATCTGACTGTGCATTACAACTCCTGAAAAGTTCTGTTGGCCTAAAGAGAAAAAAGGCCAGAAAGAATCAAGAGGCAATTATTTTCTAGAGACAAGCAATGAGTAGAATCCTGACATAGTAATGCATCAGAAAAGTCTGGTTTTCTTAAAGAAGAAAGCACATACAACCCATGAAAGGACATCAGCTTCGACTGTATGAAGATTCAATGTAGACACCAGCATTCAACTCTGATTGCATGTTTTCTTTTTAAAAGATTCTTGTGAGGCAGTTTAAAACTTCACAATGCTCCGAACAAGACTATTATCCCCAGACTGTCCCATTTCATTTCATAAAATAAATGAGGACAACTTTTTAAAATGGCAAGATAATTTACAAATCAAAATGCACTGATTTTATGGGTGCAGCTTGATGTGCTTTGACGAATGTGTACATCCACAAGCACATCTAAATCAATTAAGGAACACATCCAACATTTCAGCCAGTTCCCTTGTACCCCTGTTGAGTTAATGCCTCTCTGCTGACTGCAACTCAGAGGCCATCACTATTTATACTTATATCACCATAGATGAATTTTGCCTGCGCTAGGCTGGGTACAGTGGCTCATACCTGCAATCCCAGCATTTTGGAAAGCCAAGGTGGGAAGATAGCTTAAGCTCAGGAGTTTGAGACCAGTCTGGGCAAAATAGAGAGATTTTGTCTCCACTTAAAAAAAAAAAAAAAAAAAAAAAGCTGGTATGGTGGCATGGCTGTAGTTCCAGCTGCTTAGGAGGCTGAGGCAGGAGGATTGCTTGAGCCCAGGAGCTCAAGGCCAGTCTGGGCAATATAGCAATACTCCATCTTGAAAAAAAATTAAGCAGATTTTAAAGTAGTTATTAAGTTATTTAAAATTACAATAAACCCATTACATGTTAATATAAATATTATTCTTATGAAAAATAACTATTTTCCAAAATAAACATTAGTGAGAAGAGTAGGACTACTTTACAGTTTTGCAAATCTCTGTAATGTCTGGCTAAAACTCAGGTGGATTTTCATATCTACTTCTGAATTCAATCTGTTGCTGTATCACATGTTTTACAGTCACTGGAATCCTCCACTGTTTTGTTGTTGTTGAGACAGGTTCTCACTCTGTCACCCAGGTTGGTGTGCAGTGGCATGATCAGCCTTAACCTCCTCATGATCTTCCCACCTCAGCCTCCCAAGTAGCTGGGACTATAGGCACCCACCACCACACCTGGTTAATTTTTGTATTTTCTGTAGAGACAAGGTTTTTCCATGCTGCCCAGGCTCGTCTCGAACTCCTGGGCCCAACTGATCTGCTCACCTGAGCCTCCCAAAGTACTGGGATTATGGATGCGAGCCACTGTGCCTGGCCTAGAACATTTTCATCACCCTATAAAGTACCATTGTGCCCCACTCTAGTCAATCCTTGCTTCCAGCAGAGGAAAGGATATTCTGATCTTTATCACCATAGATTACATTTGCCTATTCTTGGATCTCATGTGTCAAGAATGTATTTTGTGTCGGGTTTTTTTTTTGCTCAATATGAGTCATGCATTGCTATCGCATTGTTTGAAAGCACCGCATGTTATATTCTTTCATTCTCCTGATAGATGTTTTGGGTCCTCTCTTCCATTTTTTGGGCTATTATGAATAAGGGTACTAGATAAGCCTTTATTTGGACATATTTTTTCATGTCTCTTAGGTAAATGCTTCAGGATAAAATTGTTAGGTCATAGATCTAACTTTTGAAGAAACTGAAAAAAAGCTCCAAAGTCCTTCAACTATCTTCTACTCCCAATAGTAACATACTATGAGAATTCTACTTGCTTCATATGCTTGCCAGTCTTTTAATTTCAGGCATTCTCGTGAGGGTGAGGAGGCATCGAATTGCTATCTGAATTTGTATTTTGCCATGACTAATAATAATGAACCCTTTAATGTACTAGATGGCTATTTCTTTAAAAATTTTTTTAATAGACAAAAATTATGTTTTTATTGTGTGTAACATGTTTAAATATGTATACATGTGGAATAGTTAAATTAAGCTAATTAAAATATGCATTACCTCACATACTTATCATTTTTTTGTGGTGAGAACATTTAACAGCTACTCTTTTGGCAACTTTCAAGTATACAATTCACTGTTAACTATAATTACCACATTGTATATAATAGATTTCTTGAACTTATCCCTCTTGTCTAAATAAAATTTTGTGTCCTTTGACCAACATTTTCCCAATCCTCTCCCCCCCCTTCCCTCTCCTCCTCCTGCACCACCCTCTCCAGCTACTCTCTGGTAACAACTATTCTATTCTCTGCTTCCATGAGTTTGATTTTTTTAAAGATTCCACATATAAGTGAGATCATGCAGTATTTGTCTTTCTGTGCCTTGCTTATTTTACTCAGTGTCCTCCAGGTTCATTCATGTTGTTGTAAAAGACAGAATTTCCTTCTTTATAAACGCTGAATAGGATTCCACAGTGTATATATACCATATATTCTTTATTCAATCATTCATTGATGGATACAGGTTGATTCCATATCTTGGCTATTGTAAATAATGCTGCAGTGAACATGGAAGTGAGTATCTCCTCAACATGCTGATTTCCTTTCCTTTAGATATATTACCTAGTAGTGGAATTGCTGGATCATATGGTACCTTCTATCTGTAATTTTTTGTGGACCCTCCATAATGTTTCTCATAATGGCTGCACTAACTCACATTTCCATCAACAATGTACAAGACTTCCCTTTTCTCCATATCCTTGCTAACAATTGTTATCTTCCATCTTTTTTATAATAGCCATTTTAACAGATGTGAAGGGATAGATCATTGTGGTTTTAATTTATATTTCCCTGACAATTAGTGATGTAGAACATGTTTTCATAGATTTGATTAAGTGGCCATTTTGATATACTTGTCTTTGAAAGTTTTTTGCATAATTTAAAAATTAGGTTGTTGTACTTTTTATCATGAGGTTATAGGAGTTGTTTATATATTCTGGATACAAGTTCTTTGACAAATATGTGTGTGTATGTGTGTGTGTATATGCACGCACCTGTGCACGATATGTTGAATATTCCATCACAGTCTATGACTTGCCCCTTCAAGTTTTAAATGATGTCTTTTGGCAAACAAAAGTTTTTACTGTTGAAGTCTAATTTATTTTTTTTTCCTTTAAAATTGTATGTTTTGTGTCCTGTCTACAAAAGCTCTGCCCACACCAAGTTTGTTAAGATGTTCTCCTATGAGCTTTATATTTTTAGCTTATATGTTTAGTTCTATGATCCATCTTGAAGCAATTTTTGTGTACGGAATGAGACACAGGTTGAGGTTCTTTTTTTTCCCTCTCCATAAAGATATTCAATTATTCTAGTATTATTTGTTGAAAAGATGTTTCTCCTTTTTTTGTTTTATTTTTTTTTTGAGATGGTGTTTTTTTTAAATTTTATTTTTATAGAGATGGGGTTTCACCATGTTGGCCAGGCTGGTCTCGAACTCCTGACCTCAGGTGATCCGCCCGCTTCAGCCTCCCAAAGTGCTGGGATTACAGGCGTGAGCCACCGTGCCCGGCCTTGAGATGGCGTTTTTGCTTTGTTGCCCAGGCTGGAGTGCGGTGGCACAATCTTGGCTCACTGCAACCTCTGCCTCCTGGGTCCAAGCAATTCTCCTGCCTCAGCCTCTGGAGTAGCTGGGATTACAGGCACCCACCACCATGACTGGCTAGTTTTTGTATTTTTAGTATAGAGGAGGTTTCAGCATGTTAGTCAGGCTGGTCTTGAACTCTTGACCTCAGGTGCCACCATGCCTGGCTATTTTTGCATTTTTAGTAGAGACAGGGTTTTCGTCATGTTGGCCAGGCTGGTCTTGAACTCCTGGCCTCCAGTGATCTACCTGCCTTGGCCTTCCAAAGTGCTGGGATTATAGGTGTAAGCCACCATGCCCAGCCAGTATTCCTTACTATCCTCTTAATGTCCTCAAAATCTATAGTGATATCCTTATTCCTGATATTATTGGTAATTTTTATGTATGTATCTATCTATTGTTTAAACAGTCTTGACAAAGAATGCATCATGTAAAAAATCTTTTTGAATAACTAAATTTTGCCCTTGTGAATTCTCTCTAGGTGCTCTCTCTTTCATATTTTATTTTATTTTATTTTATTTTTGAGATGGAGCGCCCAGGCTAAAATGCAGGGTTCACTGCAACCTCTGCCTCCCAGGTTCAAGTGATTATCCTGTCTCAGTCTCCTGAGCAGCTGGGATTACAGGTGCCTACCACCATGCCAGGCTAATTTTTGTATTTTTAGTAGACATGGGATTTTGACATGTTGGCCAGGCTGGTATTGAACCTGACCTCAGGTGATCCGCCTGCCTCAGCCTCTTAAAGTGCTGAGATTACAGGCATGAGCCACCACAGCCTGGCTCATATTTAATTGATTCATGCTCTTATTATTAATTTTTTCTTACTGCAGGTTTAATTTGCTCTTCTTTTTCTAAGTTCTTACAGTAGAAACTGAAATTATTGGTTTAAAACTCTTCTTGGCTGGGCATGGTGGCTCACACCTGTAATCCCAGCACTTTGGGAGGCCAAGGCGGGCAGATCACTTGAGGTCAGGAGTTTGAGACCAGCCTGACTAACATGGAGAAACCCCATCTCTACTAAAAATACAAAATTAGCCGAGTGTGGCGACGCATGCCTGTAATCCCAGCTACTTGGGAGACTACGCCAGGAGAATTGGTTGAACTCAGGAGGCAGAGGTTTCAGTGAGCCAAGATCTCGTTCTTGCACTCTAGCCTGGGCAACAAGATTGAAAACGCTGTCTCAATAATAATAATAATAATAATAATACTAAAATAAAAATAAAACTGTTCTTTACTAAACACATATTTAAAGCTATGAATTTCTTTCTAAGTACCACTTGGTCATACCAACAATTTTTGATATATTGTGTTTTCATTACCATGCAGTTGCAAGTCTTCTCTAATTTCCTTTGTGATTTCTTCTTTGTCTCATAGATTATTTAGAAGCATTTGTTTAATTACCAAGTATTTGGGAAGATTTCAATATAGTTTTTTACTGATTTCCTATTTGATTCTGTTGTGTCCAGAAAATATACTTTTTTATGATTTTCATCTTCTGACTGTGGTTGAGACTTGCTTTTTGACCCAGCATATGCTGTTCAAATCCTCTGTATCCTCACTGATTTCTTTTTCTATTTGTTCTATTACTGAGAGAGGGGTGTTAACATCTCTGAATATGATTGACTATTTCTCTCTCTTTAGTGTTTATTTCTGTTTTTAAGTATTTTGAGTATATGCACCTATCTGACATCAGGTACATACATGTTTAGGTTAATTGCATCTTCATGATAAATTGAACTTTTATCATTATAAGGTGATACTCTTTATCTCCAGTAATATTCTTTGTCTTTCTAACAATCTCTGCCTTTCAATTGATGTTTTTAGTTCATTTACATTTATGTAATTATTGATGCAGTTGGGTTTAAGTCTATCATCTTGCTGTGGTTTTCAATTTGTCTCCTTTTTTTTCTGTCTTCTTTTGGATGGGCCAAGTATTATTTTAGTGTTCCATTTCTTATTTCCTATTAGCTTCTTAGCTATAACTCTTTGTATTATGTTTTAAATTAGTTGTTGCTCTAGGCATAATATATGTCCACTATTTTAGTTTTCCTTGAATTAACACTAAACAATGTCACAAATAACGTAAGAAACTTATAACGGTATAATAATTTACCTCTGCCCTATCCTTTTTGCTACTGTTATATATCACATATTTTACTTCTATGTATAAATTCCACAATACATTGTTATTATTTTTGCTTTAACCAGTTGCTTTTGAAAAATAAAATATAAAAGAAAAAGAAAAGAAAAACTTTTTTTTCATGTTTACCAACATTTACCAATTCCAGTGCTCTATAGGTCTGAGTTTTCATGTGGCATTTTCCTTCAGACTGAGAATTTCTTATAGTGAGAGACTGCTAGCAGAAAATTCTGAGTTTTTTGTTTGTTTGTTTGGGTAATATCTAGAAATACCTTTACTTTTGAAGACTATTTTCACTGAATATAAGATTCTTTTTTTTCCTGAGTACTTTAAGGATACTACTTGGGATACTACTTGATGGTCTTTAGTTCTCCATTGTTTCTGAAAGGAAGTCACTTGTCATTTTTATTGTTATTTCATCATATATAAATTGTCTTTTTTTCTCCCTTTGGCTGCTTTAACTGCTTCTCTTTGCCTCTGGTTTTCAATAGTTTGACTATGATGTGCTAGGTATGTCTCTCTTTGTATTTATCTGACTTGGGGTTTACTAAGGTTTCCTAAAAAGTGGGTTAATGTATTCAATTAAATTTGGAAAAATTTCAGCCAAGGTTTAATCAAATATTTCTCTGCTTCTATCTCTCCTTTTCTTCTGGGTTACTATTACAGATGTTATATCACTTGTTCTCTCTATGCTTCAGGTCAGATAATTTCTATTGAGCAATCTCCCAGGTCACTGACCTTTTTCTTCTGCTGTGTCTATTTCCCATTCCCTACAATAAATTTATTTTAGATATTACATTTTTCAGTTTTAGAGTTTCCATGTGATTTTTTTTAGAGCTTCCATAGCTCTCCTCCACTCCCCATCTCACTTGTATCTATCTTTATTGGTAGATTTTTCAATATATTCATCATAATTAGATTCTTTATCTGCTAATTCTAATAGTTGGGTCACCAGTGGGTATGATTGTTTATGATTTTTTTTGTCTCCTTTTTTTTGAGACAGAGTCTTGCTCTGTTGCCCAGACTGGAGTACGACTGCACAATCTCGGCTAACTGCAACCTCCACCTCCTGGGTTCAAGTGATTTTTCTGCCTTAGCCTCTGGAGTAGCTGGGATTACAGGCATGTGCCACCATGCCTGGCTAATTTTTTTTGTATTTTTAGTAGAGATAGGGTTTTACCATGTTGGCCAGGCTGGTCTCGAACTCCTGACTTCAGGTGATCCTCCCATCTTGGCCTCCCAAAGTGCTGGGATTACAGGCATGAGCCACCATGCCTGGCCTGTTTTTTCTCTTAACTATGGGTCATATTTCCTATTTTTTCTCATTTCTAGTAGTTTTTGATTGTATGATAGATATTATACATGATAGTGTGTAAGATTTAGGATTTTGTTATCTTCTTTGGGGGAATGTTGTTTTCATACTAGCAGGCAGTTAAATTACTGACAAATACCTTATTCTTCTGGAGGCAGCTTCAGGTTTTATTAAGGTTTTTCAGCTTTACCCTTAGTTCTTGGATGTCATGGCCCTTAGGGGTTTACTAGGTCCTTCTAACTTGGCATGATCTGAATTCTAAATTGTCTGCCCAGCAAATGCTAACCGCTATAATCTATGTTCACCTTCCCCTGGGTTCCTTGTAGTCTCATCCTGCACAAGTACAGTTTAGGAGTCAACCAGCCAAGGACTTAAAGGGAGTCTGTTTATGAATTCTGGGACATTTCTTTTTGTGGTCCCCTCCCTTGTGGGATTTTTTTTTTTTTAAGAGATAGGGTCTTGCTATATTGCCCAGGCTGCAGTGCAGTGGCTATTCACAGGCACCATCCCACAACTGATCAGCATGGGAGTTTTGACCTGCTCCGTTTCCGACCTGGGGCGGTTCACCCCTCCTTAGGCCACCTGGTGGTTCCCCGCTCCTGCGAGGTCACCATATTGATGCTGAACTTAGTGTGGACACCTGATTGGCATAGCGCACTACAGCCCAGAACTCCTGGGCTCAAGTGATCCTCCCACCTCAGCCTCCCCAGTAACTGGGACTGCAGGCATGTGTCACTGCACCTGGCAGAATTTTTTTTCTTCAATATCTAGCCTCTCTGGCAGCACCAAACTCTGATATCTTACTCCTTAGGCCAAGACTGCTGCTTTCTGGTTGAACTCTACTCCCTGTGAAAGAAAACTGAAAATGCCTACGAGGAAGAAGTAGAGAAATGTGGCTTTCACTCAGTGTGGTTTCTATGTTTCAAGAGATGTTGGCTGGGCATGGTGGCTCACGCCTGTAATCCTAACACTTTGGGAGGCTGAGGCGGGCAGGTCACTTGAGATCAGGAGTTTGAGACCAACCTGGCCAACATGGTGAAACCCCATCTCTACCCAAAATACCAAAAATACAAAAAAAAAAAAAAAAAAAAAAAGCCAGGTGTGGTGGTGGGTGCCTGTAATCCCAGCTACTTGGGAGGCTGAGGCAGGAGAATTGCTTGAATCTGGGAGGCAGAGGGTGCAGTGAGCTGAGACTGTACCACTGCACTCCAGGCTGGGTGACAGAGCAAGACTCTGTCTCAAAAAACAAAACAAACAAAATGTAGACCCTCCTGCTTTTGATCAGTCTCCAATACCCTCAAAACAACTGTTCTTTTATATTTTGTGCAGAGTTCATATCTGGTATTGGCAGGGCTATTATGCTCATACAAGCTACTCTACCATTATCAGAAGCCAGACCAGAACAATGTGCTCAAGTTTAACTTCAAATATTTCAAATGCACTCAATCTCTAAGTCAGGTTTTTACTGGCTAATAATCTATCACCAGTTGTAAAGATATCTCAATTGTCTCACTCTAACTAATAATCTGAGTACTTTAAAAAAGGTAAGATGTGTGTAGCTTGAAGTAAACACCATCTGACAAAAATATCTAGAACTTCCTTCTGGCCCAACTGAATGATTCTCTTCCCTTTTGCCCTCTTTATTTCTGGGTTATAGCTTATAAAACCAGCCACTTCTTCTTTTAGTAACTCTCCCTCTCTGGCTTCTGTATGGAGTTCTCTCATTTTGTGCTTCTGGTGCCCTTTTCTGTTTTCTTCAGTTTCTTTAACCATTAACTATGGATATGCTCCAAGGCTCAGTTCTTGGCCCTTATTTTTCTAATGACACCTGATATCCCAGGAAAACATCTATTTCAATTGCTTTTGTAAAGAAATATTTTTATATGAAACAGGGGACTCCCTGAGAAGGAA
The DNA here is from genome assembly GCA_963573385.1 of Cacajao melanocephalus. Taxonomy (NCBI): domain Eukaryota; kingdom Metazoa; phylum Chordata; class Mammalia; order Primates; family Pitheciidae; genus Cacajao; species Cacajao melanocephalus. Next base: position 24,967 of record CAUYLG010029032.1, read on the forward strand.
CCTCAGCCAGTCTGAAGGTCCTTTAAAGTAAACTGTTCAAAAGTGGACATTTGGATGACCAAATAGTTCACAATAATTTATTCTACAATGAATTTTTTCCACTGGTGATACAGTACAAGGGAGAGGGGACTGACAGCAGAAAAGATTCTTTGAATTCCAGAAGCTTGAGGTATCTCTAGATTGGAAGGGACTTTGTAATAGTACTTCCTTTCCAAGAGGTGACTTACCAGATGAAATATTCATTTAAAAATGAAATCATAAAGAAATATGACTTCCTTTTAACCCAACAGGAACAAAATCAGAGTAAAGTGGTATTTTTACTTATTAAAAATTAATGATAAAATATTTCTATTCCATGTATAATAATTTGTTCCAGAGTAAAAAAAAAAAATTGTTCCTACCTGTTGTTAAAATTAGTACAGTAAGTAAGGTTTCTACAGCCCAACTGGCAAGGTTCCCGGACATCTGCTAAACAGGTCAACATAGACACTTCCACTGGATTATATTCACAAAAGCGATCAAACTCCTGCCAACTCTGTGTATTGCCCCAGCTCATGCTGTAAAGTTTAGTGCAGAGTTCCCTGAAATAAGAGCACAATTGCAGAAGCAGACATGAACCAACTGAGCAAATATTTGATTTTCATAAAACTAAAACTCTATGAACTATAGACTTTGGAACATACTTAAGAAAAAAAGTATAAAAACCAAAAGACTATTTCCTAGAAACTAGAGCCAGAAAAAGTGATTGTTTTCCATGGAAAACAGTTAGGCTTCTTTTATCAACTACCTTTTCTCTTTTTGTCAAAGTTGTTAGAAATTTCAGTGCCAAATTTAATGTTCAATTATAATATTTGTGCATCCTTAGTTCCTGGCACAATTATTTCCCCCTATATCTTTCTGATTTCTTTTTTACTTTTACTTAAAGCAATGGTTTTTACCTCCACAAAGATATATTCTCTTATATTATGTTCAGACACAGAAGGTAAAACTAGGACATGGTCCTCTAACTTATTTTAAGAAGCATGATAGACTTAGGGTATATTAGTTTCTTCCTGAAAAACTATACTAAAGCCATTTATATTCCCTAAGATATTCCAAAGTCTCTATATACTATTGTAATTAATACACAACATTCTTATTTTTACAAAGCAACTTAAGTGTGTGTATATAGCTAAAACATTTGTACATTTTCTAAAGTGCTCTCACACATGATATTCATTAATTTTATTTATAAAATACATGTTTTACTATACAATAAAATTTTCATATTATTGAAATATACAAATTGTAAGTAAAAATTTTCATTCATCTTATATTTTATTTGGCTTCATATTTACCCCATGAGGAAGGTATCTTTACTTTTATGTTTGTTCATTCACTCTACCAATGTTTATTGAGTGTCTATGTTGTGTGAGGGCCTGTTCAAAGCACTGGATATACAATGGTGAATAAAACAGACAAGGGCTCTGTTATCAGGGGGGCTTATACATTATGGGAATAAGGAAGCTGAGATTAAGTTACATCAAGTACCTCGATCTGGAAACTTTCCTTTTTCTAGTCCTTAACTTTCTTTTTCTTTTTTTTCCTGGAGACAGAGTCTCACTCTGTTGCCCAGTCTGGAGTGCAGTGGTGTAATCTCAGCTTACTGCAGCCTCTGCCTCATGGGTTCAAGTGATTCTTGTGCTTCAGCCTCCTGAGTAGCTGGGATTATAGGTGTGTGTCACCACACCTGGCTAATTTTTTTTTTTTTTATTTTTAGTAGAGATGGAGTTTTGCCATGTTGACCAGGCTGGTCTGGAACTCTTGACCTCAGGTGATCCACCTGCCAGGCATGAGTCACTGCACCGGGCTAGTCCTTAATTTTCTATAGGTTGGGTATCCCTCATCTGAAATGCATGGGACCCAAATTTTTGAGTTTTTTGGATTTTAGAATAATTGTATAAACCTAATGAGATATTCTGGGGCTAGAACCCAAGTCTAAACATGACATTCATTTATGTTCATATATACCTTATACACATAGCCTAAAGGTAAATTTTATACAATATTTTAAATAATTTTGTGCATGATACAAAGTTTTGACTGTGTTTTGACTGTGACCCATCACACGAGGTCAGGTGAGGAATTTTCCACCTGTGGTGTCATGTCTGCACTCAAAAAGTTTCTGATTTTGGAGCATTTTGGATTTCAGATTTTTGGATTAAGGGTGGTCAATCTGTCTTTGCCTTAGTTAATATCTCATAGTTTCTTAAGTGTAAAAGAAAAATTACATAAATTTCTTCAATTATCTCATAAGGTTTTATGAAGATGAAATCTGATGAGAATGAAAGCCTTCAGCAAACCATAAAACCCAGTATTAAGGTTAGAGAGAGGGAAGAGCATTCCTTTCTGCAGCTCTTCCAGGACTACACAGCCATTCCAATCTCTAGTGACTCTATATAGGTATAAACACTTCTGTGGGCATTCAAAGAAACACTCAGCATCCCACTCATAAATATATTTATTAACTTCTATAAAGCACTCAATTTCCTTAATTGCAAGCCTAATTTAATTTCTCTTTAAGTCTTTTCATTAATTTTCTTTGGATATTTTTCAGATTTTTAATGTCTTATTTATTTGGAGCCTGAGTCTCACTCTTTTTCATGTCTTTCTTTCTTTCATTTATTTATGTATTTATTTTGAGATGGAGTCTCACTGCGTCCCCTAGGCTAGAGTGCAGTAGTGCAATCTCAGCTCACTGCAACCTCTGCCTCCCAGGTTCAAGTGATTCACCTGCCTTAGCCTCCCAAGTAGCTGGAATTATAGGCACATGCCACCACACCCTGCTAATTTTTGTATTTTTTTTAGTAGAGACAGGATTTCATCATACTGGCCAGGCTGGTCTCACCTGGTGATTTGCCTCAGGTGATTTGCCCGCCTCAGCCTCCTGAAGTGCTGGGATTACAGGCATGAGCCAATGAGCCCAGTCTTCATGTCTTTAAAAAATTTGCCAAAGTTTGATTGACAGTTACCAAAGTTTGACAAGCTATTCTAGGCACAATTTTTTGCTAAAGGATCATCCAATTTAGTAACCACAGGAAAGACTGTTTTACTCCTGGTATCTTATATTCATTTCAGGATATCCTAGTAACATGGGGTCCCTTTTTACCCCAAGTAACTCTAATAAAGCAAATTTCTATTTTACCTGTGTTCTACCATGGTCTTAGTTATCTCCATTTGTTTTTGTCTCTAGATTGGGATTCCTACATCCTATATTTGAATTGTAAATTTTTCATCCCTAAGTATATCACCCAAATGAATGCCAATATGCTACCACCTAGCTCTGGTTATAAGTGCTAACTCAGGTTATCCACCAATATAACAAAAAATTCAAAGTTTCATAATTTAATGAAGAATATGTCCCTTAGATGTCAGATCAAAACATTTTTTAAACTGTAAGTTTACTTCATGATCTCTATAAGGATAGAATTCATATTACATCATCTTAAATATTTATTACCTTACCAATGCTAATCCTCCACACCCCAAAACAGTGCTTTTAGCACAATGTTTTGTATATGCTACACAATGCTCAATACACATTTTCTGGATGAAAGAATATTTTATATTTTCTAAATGCTAAGCCTATATACCATGTAAGAATATAACACACATTTGCTAGGCTTAAAATCATTAATTAAAATGCCATTTTCAACTGATTTTAGTAAAGGAAAATGAAATACTAACCTACATGTTGAAGTGTTTGCTTTAGAACAACAATGCAGTTTAGCCCCATCAAGGCCAGTAGAGGGAGGAGGGTGTACAGTGACTCCAGGGTGAACAGATTGTGAGCTTTCAAGAAAACACTGCCAAAGAGGATCTTGAGGCAAGGGCTGGGTCTTACAACCCTCGATGAGACCATCAACAATCTCCATTTCCGTTTTCTTGGACATCAGAATTCTCTTGCAGGCATTTTGGCAAGCATGGTCTTCAGCTCTGTCACAGCAATATAAACCTACATTTTCAGAATGTAAGTGGCTTAATTAGTTGTTTTGTTTTTGTTTTTCATCCTACTTTAAGTTCTGGGATACATGTGTAGAACGTGCAGGTTTGTTACATAGGTATACACGTGCCATGGTGGTCTGCTGCACCCATCAACCCATCATCTACATTAGGTATTTCTCCTAATGCTATCTCTCCCCTAGCCCCCCACCCTCAACATGCCCCAGTGTGTGATGTTCCCCTCCCTGTGTTCTCATTGTCCAACTCCCACTAATGAGTGAGAACATGCAGTGTTTGGTTTTCTGTTCCTGTGTTAGTTTGCTGAGAATGATGGTTTCCAGCTTCATCCATGTCCCTGCAAAGGACATGAACTTATCCTTTTTTATGGCTGCATAGTATTCCATGGTGTATATGTGCCACATTTTCTTTATCCAGTCTGTCACTGATGGGCATTTGGGTTGGTTCCAAGTCTTTGCTGTTGTGAATAGTGCTGCAGTAAACATACGTGTGCATGTTTTCTTTCTTTTTTTTTGGTCATACTCTGCTTAGCACAGAACA
>CAUYLG010029033.1:0-23596 GCA_963573385.1 Cacajao melanocephalus
CTCCACCCCAAATGGACAAAACATACATTTTTCTCAGTATTGTATTACACCTATTCTAAAAGTGACCACATAATTGGAAGTAAATTGCTCTTCAGCAATTGCATAGCATTTCACAGATTTAAATGAAATATTGGTTGGCTGCTCATTCGTTATTTTCTTCCCTTATTCCTTCTTGTCTCCGTTGTTAAGCACAATTATCGGTATAAAAGAGGTTTTTAATACCTATTTTTAGATTGCATTCCAGCATGGGCAATAGCAAGATTCCTGTTCTCTCTCCCTCTTTCTCTGCTTCTTTCTCTCTTTCTTTAAAAAAAAAAAAAATGAGAAGGCTGGACGCCATAGCTCACGCCTGTAATCCCAGCACTTAGGGAGGCCAAGGCAGGTGGATCACTTGAGGTCAGGAGTTCAAGATCAGCCTGGCCAACATGGCGAAATCCCATCTCTACTAAAAATACAAAAATTAACCAGGGGTATTGGCATACACCTGTAGTCCCAGCTACTTGGGAGGCTGAGGAAGGAGAATCACTTGAACTCAGGAGGCGGAGGTTGTAGTGGGCTGAGCTGGCACCAGTGCACTCCAGCCTGGGCAACAGAGCAAAAATACTATCTCTAAACAAACAAACAAACAAAGTAGAGCCAAATGAAGACTTGTAGTGATTGCTTTACTATAATACCCCAACCTACTGTGACTTCTTCCCTACTTTTTATATGTATAATATATTTTCCATCTTCTCCCATTGGGTTTGGTGGGAGGACCGGTCTGAACTGCCTGGTTCACCACACATGAAAGCCCCTGTCTGCGCTTTCTTCTGTCTTGGGAAATAGACTCAAGGAAGCTGAGAAACAGACCCAGGCCACCCTGCCAAAGGACTACTCCATCACATCAGGAAGAAACAGGCAATGACATGAAATAGGCACCTACTGTGAGCCAAGGGCTAAGTCTTGGCATCTATTTTCTCCTTTAATGATCGCGGGGACACTGTGAGCTCCTTTCACCTCTCAGTGCCTCAATTTCCTTACCTGTAAGTGGCAACAATAATTCCTTCCTCCAGGACTATTGTGAGAGTTTGATAGCTAGTTTGGAGGAAAGTAGGCCAATTAACCAGCTCCCCTGCATGCAAAGCTTGTTATTTCTCTGTGACAGAGGCAGCTCTTTAAAATCTTACCCTGCACGTTCCGCAGGACACCTTTCTCTGGATTTTTCATTCACGCAAACCCCTTTCAGTTCCTGCTGTGCTCTGCATGCCTCTCCTGTTGTTGAGAGGCTGAGGAAAACCCACTGAAACTAATTCACCACTCTGGCTTGATGAAATCACTTCCTGCTGGTCCGGGCATTGGCCTCTAGAACAATCAACCACTGTCTGGTGGGAATTCTGTTGACATAACTGTCTTACTTTGGATTGGGACAAATATTGGAGAAAATCCCATAAAATACCAGCAGGGAAGTGGGAAGTGGGACAGGAGGGGAACACAGCCCACACACTCTGCATTGTCCAATCAGCCATCATTATGTGTGTAGGAGCTGAATCCCAGAAGAACACGCTCCTGGCCTTGCTCCATCCGAGTGATACCTGTAGGCTGGGGGAGATCCCTAGACACCGGTGAGACCTTGCCCCCGTTCAGTGTCCAGGCTCCTGACTTTAAGAAGAAATTCAAGAATGAGTCAGAAAATAGTAAAAGTATGGTGATGTATTGCAAAATGAAAAGGACACACCCAAGAAGCAGGAGTGTGAGCATTTTCAAGAGAGAAGGAATCCCTCTCAAGGGGGATTGGGGTTGCTACCTCTATGCATTTCTTGAACCAAGGAGTGGAATATTCATGAACATTCCTGAAAAAAAGGTGGAGATTTCTCAGAATTGAGAGTCATTCATTTTTGCACCAAATACAGGTGCTCCTGGAACTATGGTGATGCCAGTGGGTGTGTGATTTAGTATATTAATGAGTATGTAATGAGATCCTAGGGAAAACCTAGGTCAAATCCAGTGCCACATTGGGTCCAGTTGGTCTTAGCCAGCTTGGCCCACACCCTGGTTTTTCAGGGTCTTAGCCCCTAGCTTCTGCAGCTATTTCAACATTTTCCTTTTCCTACTCATGTGAAACTACTGACTGGAACTTTCTGTTCTTCTGGGACCACCCTGTATTCTTCCTGTCTCATGGCGAGTAAGGGAGCTGGGGTATAAATACCCCAGTCACTGGGTGAGGGCTGCACCTGAGAGAGGTACTAATTCCTCATCACAGCCAGCCTGCTGCACAGATGAGCAAAGGCCTTTGGCTGTTGGTGCAAGTTCTCCAGCAAAGGAATGCAGGTGCTGACAGGTGCATTTGGCGTGAGGTGCACTGTAGGGGGATGGCTTCCAGGGCACCCTCAATGCCTCTAAAAACCATTCACTCCTTAAAACCAGCTCATTCATCTCCTGGGGCTTCTGGCTCTCTTTCAGACAAGTTATTGCACAGAGTCAAGTAGTCATGTGGAATTGCACTGAGCAGGCACATTTGACAATGATGTTTTGATTCCGGAATGTGTCAAGCTTTGTTCTCAGAATATGGCCAGATCCCAATAATGTCTGTCCCCTGTTGAGGGATCACTGCATACAAGACCCTGTGCGAGGTATGTTAAGTCCATTCAGTCATCTCAGTAACCCTGCAAGGTAGCCGCCACTATCTCAAGTTTCTGGACTAGGAGAGGGTGCTGTGGGGAGGTTATGCCACACTCCATGTCACTCACCCACAGCCCACTCACTACATGGTGGACACAAGATCCATACCCTGAATGTGTGTGTCATGGTCAAGCTCTTTTCCAGCACCACATTTTCAAGCACAACAGCTGGATTAGGTAATTCTTACTTACGAGGGTGTGTTAGGAGCATATCTACTGAGTGCTTCCTTCATACACATGCAGTTATACACGCCTCACATGTAAGAATTTAAACCCCCATGATGATGCTAGGAAGTGTGCACTGTTATTTCCATTATGAGGTGAGGAGGCTGCGGCATATGGTGAAGTTCAGTGCCATGTCCTCAGACGCCCAGTATACCAGACACCAGTCCCGAAGCCCCTGAGAACCAGTCCTGTTCCTTCTTTCCACACACAGCTGCTGTGGAATACACTGACATCAGCTTCGGTTGGTTCCACTCACTGTGGGGGAGAATTTCCCTGGACCCGTGCCTGGCATCTGCCGAGGAGGCACCGCAGCACAGGGGACAGGGAGGTCAGACTCCGCTGGAATTTACATCTCCTTACACATAGTGAGGTCTACTGCACGTCACTGAGCCTCTGTTTCCTCATGTTCCAGATAGAATCAAGCTTGTCTTTCTGGCTGGTTGGGGAAGATGGTTAGTGAAGATGGCACTAAATGAGAAGGGACCAGGGTAGGCGCCAAATGGTTGCTGCTGCTGAGTTTGGGGCAGGAGTACTGGTGGTCATCTGAGTGCCAGCTCTGCCTCACCCTGATCCAGTACATACGTACATGCACAGACACACATGTTCACACACTCGCACATGTACACACATGTATGCCATGCACATGCGTGTGTACACACACCGTGCACACACATTCACACATATACACACGCTCCATTAAACTTTGTAGAGTTCATCAACATTACACCCAAGTCAGTATTTATTGAGCACCTATTGCACACCAGCATTATGCCAAGCTCAAGAGAGGAGGGGAAGTTGGGTGTGATGGCTCACGTCCATAATCCAGCACTTTGGGAGGACAAGGCAGGAAGATTCCTTGAGCCTAGGAGTTTGAGGGGAGCCTGAGCAACATAATGACATCCCGCCTCTGTATTAAAGAAAAAAAAAGACACAAGGGGAGCCGAAAAATGAAACAGCCAGTGGAGGCATACCACCTCATTTTCACAGGAAGCAGCAAAGACAGGCTGCCAGACACCTTTGCCACGCTAACTGGCTTCCGCCCTCTGAAAAAAGTGGCAGTCTGACTCATGAGAGCCAGAAATGAACTCAATGCAATCCCAAACCCAGGGCCAGTCCATCCTGGAAGATAAACCCCATGGGGCCTTGTGACTACTGCCTCTTCTTTCTAGCAAGGTCCTGGCATAATTTTCTCTCTGGCGCAACCTTTATGGAGTGGGTTATAACTGTGCCTGAGATAAACTGGGTTCCAGCAGAGCATTCCTAGGTGTGGAAGGCATCAGGCACTCCTGCCACTGGGAGGTTTCATGTATATACCTGTATCATCGGTAGTGTGGTGTTTCTGGCCAGCATGGTTGTTTGATGTAGACTGGTAAGTGGGTTCAGTGATGAGCACCTGGCACACTAAAACTGCTAGGGTCGGGTGGCCGCCCTCCTTCGAGGCTTGACCAAAGTTACCTGAAAGTCACCACCAGTGGCCATCCAGAACAGCTTGACCAAAGTTACCTGAAAGTCACCACCAAAAGTGGACATCCACCATCTGCAGTGACACACAGCCTGTGTCCTCCAAAACTCAGTGGATTGGTGAACTGAGTCACAATGAATCTTGTTACCCATACCCGGAGCCCTAAAGAACTCACGTTGTTTGCATTCCCAGCCACAGAGAAGTTGCCTTCTCTTGATCTTTGTAGCAATTAAATGTCATTTAGAGGGGAGAGATTTGCTGTTTAAAAATATTTTTAAAAATAGCTTGAGTTTGTTCTTGTAAGGCTGCCCCTGGGTCTGAGACCCCAGAGGAGCGGTACACTGCCTTGCAATTACTCCACAGTGGGCAAGACGGGTATGTTTTGCTCTGGGGAGAGTTGCTAAACACCACCAGTCTGAGCAAGGGACTCTCTGTGGCTGTCTGGTCATTATGTATACCGCATGGTCCTGCCTCTGAGTAGCTTGTGGCCTCCTGGGAGCTGTTAAGAAATCCAAACCAGCAAACAACATAGTTTTTATAAAAGCGTCTGGTGTTAACCACATGGCGAGTGGTCCAGATAGGAATGCTGTAGAAGCTCAAGGGAGGAAGAGACTCCAGGGGCCCAAGAGGTTCAACAGGGCTAGCAGGACAAGGCAGAGTTTGAATGGGACCATTGCAGCTAAGTGGAATAAGGAAAAGCTGATAGTGCAAGAAGGTCAACGATCTCAGACAGATCTAGGGACTGTGGGGAAACTCATTGTGCTAGAGTCGAGAGATTGGATGAGGAAGTGCAGGCTGCACTCTGGAGCCAAGCTAAATAAACTGGACTTCATTCTGAACTGGGAGGGGAGGGATTCCATGTGCAGAAGAGCACTGTGGGAGGATCCAGGGGAAAGTGGAGCTCTGGAGGCTGTTAGGAATCCAGGTTCCCATCCAGGGAAGAAAGAGAAGGACTCAGTGGGGAGGAGGAGTGTGCCGCCGTGAGAGGTATGCACAGTATTCAAATTCCAACTTTGCCATGGGCTAATTAAGTGAACCAGTGCTGGCTACACAATCTCCCCGAGGCTCGCTTTTCTCATCCCTGAAATGGCAATAATCATCCCAGCCTCACACAATGATAGTTAAAATTGTATGAAATATTGTGTACGTAGTGCCAGCTCCATACATACAGTGTCCAACCCCATGTAGGGGGTCCCTGTTCTTCGTAGGGAGATGGTGTAGCAGTGTTGGCCTACAGCCAGTTCCTAGCAGTTTGCAGGAGCCAGTTGTTACCATTTCTTCCCAGCTCTGCATTCAGTGACATCATGAGAGTAACTTGAAATTGGCCACAGTGGAAGTACCTCTATCAATGGAATTAGGCAAACACTATTAATTCAGCCTTTCCCCACCTCCAGAGAATCAGATGTTAAACATTTGCCAGAGTACTTCTGGCAAAGAAAAGGAAAAGAGCCAGAGGTAGTGACATCAAATGAGAGACTAACCTTGCAAACCCGAGCCACCTACGCTGATGTGTCCTGTTGTCTGTCCCACACCCTAGCAAGGCGTTTGTCTTGGTTTGTCCAACAGAATTGCCACATCTTACTCGGGTTCCAGTGCTGAGCTATTTGGAAACCAGGGTGGGGGGTGGACTCCAGTGTCATCTTGCTAACAAAGTTCACTGATGAAAAGTGTATTGTTAAGACAGAGCTTCATATTTCTCCCAGCCTTTATTCAGCAGCCATGGATAGAATCGTTGACTTGATTTTACTACACTGAGGTCCCACTGAGGAAGGCCGAGTTCCTAAATCATGCGCCTGACAGGTGCCATATTTCTGAGCACAGAGCCAAGCTGTGACCTTCTAGTTTCACAGTAAATAGAGCCGGGTGACATGCATAATAAAAGGAGTTCATGGAGCATTTTTAAAATATTGAATGAAGCTGGAATCATACGGACATGTCAGTCTGAAACTGGTTACCAGAAGCAAGGTGATCAGTCTTCCTGCCTGTCTTATGATGCTGATGTGACAACCACAATGACTTTCACTTGGCAAAAGGATTTGGAAGTATCTGGGCTTGATAACCTCCTTCATGCCAAGGACTGTGCTCTGTATATAATTTCATCTTTTCACCTACTCTATGAGTGAGGTTTTAGTGTCTCCATTTTACATATAGGGAAGCGAAAAAGTTTGGAAGGTTAGCACCTCTCTCTGTCCCCCACAGATATTAAAGGGCTGAGCTCGGATTTGAGCATGGGTCCATCCCATTCACCTCTGTTTGACCCACTGTCTCCAAGCTGCTGCTCGGCTGGAGGCTCCTCCGTGACATCAGCTCACCGTGGCTCCCTCTGCCTCGAATGTTCTCCCTTGCCCAGGCTTTCACGTGACTGTCTCCTCTTCACTTCGATCTCACTCTCATCTCCTCTGCAAGGCTTTTCCTGATCACCTTCACTAAAGAAGCCCTCCCCAACCCTGCCCACCTGTCATTGGTCACGTCCTGTACTGTTGCCCAGTGGGACGGCTTTCAGAGCACATACCACTCTCTGAAGTTACCGTATTGTGGGTTACCTGTTTGCTTATGATCATCCTTCCTCTTCTAGAACGGAAGCTCCATGAGAACAGGAACTTATGTCTTGTTCTCTTTCATATATGCGGAGTACAGAAAAATGTGTGACATATAATAGCTACACAATAAATATTAAAAGAATGGATGGATGGATGGATGGATGGACACATGCATAGTTCCATGGAAAAATGGATGGATGGAGGGATACGTGGATGGATGGATACATGGATAGACACATGGATGAGTGATGAATGCATGGGTGGGTGGATGAATGCAGGGATGGATGGATACATGGATGGAGGAGGTTGTACAAGTTCAAACCAGCTCAAACCAGCTCACACTGGAGGCAGCTCCTTCTTAGTGGAAGCCCCTGTGACTGTGTTGGAGCCTGGCCCCTGCCCTCTCCCTGAAGGAGTCTATCTCCTAATCTCTCTCCTAGAGAACTTTTATCCCTACTTTCTCCTCCCTTCCCAACCTGAGCAGTGTCAGCCTCAGGAGCAAGATGAGTGATAACGAGTCAGCAAGGACACAGACAGCTGGGTGAGCAGAGGCTTGGTTGTAACCAGCAACCAGGAGCTGTTCCCTTGAGATGGCCTTTGGGTACAACCCTATGTGGCTTCCCAGCCTTCCTTCCAGCTGCCCAGGATCATCACAGCCCTGGGACTCCCTTATTGGTGTCCTCATTAGGTCAACAAATGCAAATTAACCCCTGACTCACAGATGATAGGGATATAGAGTTACCACAACACATATGACCTCTGTCATCCAGTTTCACCCAGTCTAGAGAGAGAGATCAATAAACAGACCCTTTTAGTATAAAAGCTAGGACAAAAGTGATATTTGAGGTGAAAACATGACAGTATGACAGCAGCAGAGAGAAAGGCACATCAGTCAAATTTAAGGAAGGAAGGAAGGGACAGCTGGGCAGACGTGCAGGTAGACCAGGGCAAGGATGTCCAGGCAGAGGAGACAGCATAAGCAAAGACACGGTGGCCTGAGAAAGCTAGATCTGTTCACTCGACACATGGGCAGGACTGCGATGGGCCTTGTGTATCCTACTGTGGAATCTGAGCCTGGGTCTGTAGCCAGTGGAGACACCTGAAGGCCTGAATGCAGAAAGATGGCCTGATTGTATCTGAATTTTAGAAAAAGTTCATTCAGACACAAGACCAGACTGGAAGGGAATAGAGAAGAGGCTGCGAGGCCACATAAGAGGCAAAGCCAGCCTGGACCAAAGGAGTAACTAAGAAAATCAAAGGTGTACGAGAGCTCAGAAAGCCGAGGAAGGCAGAATGGAAATGCTTTGGTGATTAACTTGATGCAGAGGGTGAAAAGGAAGGGTCTGAGCCATTTCACTGGTTGGGAAGAAGGTTCCTGACCTCCTCACTGATCTCCCTGAGATCTCGCACACTTGACTCCACCCTTTGCCTGAGTGCCTCGGTCACATTGCTGCTTGGAGGCTTCTCAGCAAGTCCCAGATGTCTGTCTCTGATCCAGTGGCATCAAAAACCCATGGGAGGTGTTAAAACCAGAGTCCTATGCCCCACCTCAGACCCACCAAATCGAGATCTCCCATGCCTGGGCCTGGAAATCTGCATCTTTGAGTCCCACAGGTGATTCTGGGATCCACTGCTATTAGGCATCAGTCTGGGAAACATGAGTTCAGTCTTCTCCACTAACTTGGGGAAGAGGGCCAAGTGAGGTTTTAGTGTCTCCATTTTGCTTATAGGGAAGTAAAAGCTTGGAAGGTTAGCACTTCACTCCATGCCCCACAGATATTAAACAGCTGAGCCAGGACTTGAGCGTAGGTCCGTCTGATTTGCCTCTGCTTCGCGCACTGCCTCCAAGCTGCTGCTCAGCTGGAGGCTCCTCCGTGACATCAGCTCACTGTGGCTCCTCCTGCCAGGAATGCTCTCCCTTGCCCAGGCTTTCACATGGGCACCCTGTGAAACCCCCTCCAGGCCCACACATAGTTTTGCTGACATACTGAGCACCCGGTCTGTATCAGTCACCCTATCACACATGGGCACAAAATCTCTGTAGGAGGCAAGAGGTATGATGTGTCCTGGTCATGGTCTGGCTGGTGGTCTGTGTTACATCCAGACATGGAAGGCAGCCTGGAATAGCCTAAGACAAAGGCAGCTGTTTCTCTGGCCAACATTGTCAGAACATTAAACAACTAAAACAGCAACAAAGGGATGGGCCAAGCAGTCAAGTTTGGGAACAGCTTTAATGACTAATTTCTAATGAGAGTTTCAAAACACTAATTTTCCAGAGCAGAAAATCAAGTTCTGCTCATTTATAACCCGTCATCTGCAATAAGATGGAGGATATTTCTTTCTGTGTTGTCAGTTAACTTTCTTAGCAGGACAGAATACAAAGTAGGGGAGCTGGGCCATAAATCAGCTCCTTGGGAACTGATAAATGGATATTGTACAAATCCTGCATTTGCATTGGCGCTGAGGCCATAAATCTAATTCTCATGATCTTATTTTAGAAAAAATATATCCCTTTGAAGTCAGAGTGAGCAATTTATGTAGGCATTCTTTCCTGACTGTTTATTTTTCTTAGCTTTTGAATGACTGTCTTTTCACTTTCTGCACTTATACAACATTGTAAAATGTTGCAATGTCATGTAGAGAAAACTGGACTTCAGTCTGAATCTTACCACAGGGATAATTTTGTAACTTTTGTGCTCAGCCATGAATAACAATTGCTTTGCAAAAGATTGTCATAACTTATTAGTTAGAAGATGCCTTAGAGACCACCATTTCACATGGCCTTGGTTTTATAGATGTGGAAACTGAGGCCCAGGAGTGGCAGTCATGTGCTGCAGGTCACAGGCCAAGTTTGTGACAAGATTAGGGCATCTGTTCAGGTTTGGGACAAACAAGGACCCTAGGTAGGGTCCATTCATTCATTCATTCATTCTCAGGCAAATCGCTATCTTGGCCCATTCTGCTGTAGCCATTGGAACTAAAAAGGCAGAGCCTGCAGAGGAGACTCTGGAGGCCTTTTGCTTGTTCAGCATTTGCCAAGTGGGCAAAAATGAAAGAAAAATCCAAACATCCCTGTCCTCTTTTGGCCCTCTATAATTCAAGAGTATTCTGAAGACTATCGAGGGAGGGGTGTTTGCTTTGTGCCTTGTTTTGTTCTGTTTTAGCAGCCCTGGCAATCATGGAGCACTCCCTTCCTTGAAGTTAACTTTCTTAGGTATAACAGCTGTATTTATTTATGAGATATAATCCACATATGGTACAATTCAGCCATTTAAAATAGACAGTTCAATGGTTTTTAGTGTAGTCAGAGAGTTGTGCAGCCATCACCACCATCAATTTTACAACATTTTCAAGACCCTAAAAAGAAGCCCCGCCCCCCTTGGCCATTACGTCTCTCCTTCTCCCCACAGCCCTAGCAACTACTAGTCAGCTTTCTGTCTCTGTGGGTTTGCCTAGTGTGGACATTTCATCGGAATGAAATCATCCAGCACGTGATATCCTTAAAGGTTTCGTAGCAGGAAGACATCAGCGTGGGAAGGGATGCCGCTTAGTGTTTGGAGAAAAGATACATTCATCATTTTATTTTCTGCTTCTCAACTTGATAAAAGTTTTCCAACAGGTGGAAACGTTGAAAGAATTTTACAGCAGATACCCTTTGCCCCATCGCCCAGATTCTCCCACGACATTTTCCTCTGCTTGCTTTATTTAGTGCACACCTATCCATCTGTTCCAGAGGTCACCACCGCGGCAGTGGGTTCTCAAAGAAGAACCTTCCAACCTTCCACATTGAGAAAGAAAAATGTTCAGTTTTCGTAAATAAAATATCAATGTTGGAGATTTTATAAGCTGAGAATGTTAGTAGGACATCAACATTAGAAGCCCTGAAAGATAAAATGGTGTTCCAAGGACAAAAAGGTATAGGATAGCTCTCCTGGAAAGGCCTGTGTGTTTAGGACAGGAGGAGTGAGGACCAAACAGGTTTGGGAATGACAAATCCTTTGATGGGACTGGTTGACAACTTTGCTCTCCAGTCAGAGCAGGGCGGCCCAGGGAGTCAACTGGGTGGTTGACAGGGAGGGCAGCCATTCCCGCCCTCTGCTAATGGGCTCTCTTCTCCAAGGAGCTTTTGGGATTCAAGGGTTTAAGTATCAGATTTGACTGATGCATTTGGAAGGAATAATTGAAAACTGCCTGAGGGAAGGTGCTTTGCTTTTTCTTTTGCGAGGCAGAAGCTTTTGAAAACAGTGATGGTACAAAGAGCCCCAGCACAGCTGGTACAAAGAGCCGTAGCTCCTCTGAGGAGTCCATTATGCAGAGACACGTACTCAGATGTGGGTAGCAGTGAACGTGCTGCCTGGAGAAGGGGAACGGCACCGTGGGCAGGCCTTGGAGCCACACACCGCATCTCTCTGCGTCAAAGTCTATCCTTGACCACAGGGTGTAAGTCCTTGATGTGCACACAGGGCCCTGGAGAGAAGCTGCCTCTGTCACCCACTGACCCTACAAGCCTGTGAGCCATGAGTGATGTGATTGGCTAAGGGTTGAATGGCACTAGCTGTGTGCATGTGCATGTGTGTGTGTTGTGAAGACATGTTTAATTTGAGTTCCTGTGAAGTGAGGAGAAAAGGTCTTGACAAACAACAGTTCAATAGCTCCTGCCAATATGTGGAATGCAGTTTTTAGTGAGTGAATTAGGCTTGATAGGAACTACGTTAAAGCTTCTGTTGGAACAGGAATTCAAAATGCTCGTCTTTTGTAATTTACCTGTTCAGTCGCCAGTGTTTACCAAGTGCCAGAGGATGCCCGGGGAGAAGAGAAAGCAAAGATGAATAAGCGCGTCTCTTGGCCTTCAAAGCACTGTGCCCAGCAGGAAGGAAAACACACAATTACAACATGCTGTTTTTATTGTATATATATTTACATTTCAGGTTGGGCCTTGTGAAATTGCTGCCATGACCAGAGAAATGGCAATTGTATGGTTCAACCTAACGTTTAGATAGTATTATCTTAGCTCAGGCTGCCATAACCAAATATCATAGACTGGGCAGCTTAAATACAGACATGTATTTCTTACAGTTCTGGAGGCTCCAAGATCATGGTTCTAGTGGGTTCAGTCTTTGGGGAGGGCTCTCTTTCTGGCTTGCAGACAGCTACATTCTTGCTGTGTCCTCATACAGCTTCATCTCCTTGGGGCATGTGCTGGAGGGTAGCGGGTAGGAAGCATAGCGGGTAGGGAGCATACGGGATCTCCTTTTGCAAGGATGCTCATCCTATCAGATCAGAGCTCCATCCTCATGACCTCATGTAACCTTAACTACTTCATAAGGAGGCCCATCTCCAAATACAGCCACACTGGGGGATAGGGTTTTATCAACATACACATTTTGGGGGAACACAAACATGTACTTCACAAGTATAAAATGGATGTATTATTTCTGTGTATACATATCATACACTGTTATATATCATATATGACATACATATGCATACGTGTATATATAGTAAATATGCCATCTATAGTAATAAGGTTTCACAAAGAAGAGAAAATGGAAACGTAGAGATATAAAGGAAATCATCTTTGTAGTACTAGTTTTTTTAATTGCCAAAAAAAATTCTTATTGCAAAAGAAATATGGGTTCATGGTAAAAAATTTTAGAAACTGAGATAAGCAAAAATAAGAAAGATGTAAATCCCACTAGCCAGATACCACTACTCCTGAGACCTAGGCCAGACAGCAAGTCATCCCCGTTTTAAGAGCTTGGGTGCTGGGGTTGGACTACTCCATGTACTAGCTGTGTCCTGGGGCCAGCTACTTAGTCCCTCATGACCTCTGTTTCCTCATCTATATAATGGGTCGATAATCCCACCCACATGAAGTTATTGTGAGAGTTAAATTAGCTGACCCACATAAAGTCCTTAGAAAGTCCCTGGCACAAAGCAAGTGCTCAATAAATATTACCTTCATCTCTTTTATTATCATCATCATGGTCATAATTATTACTGCAACTGCCAGTAGCATTCCCTTCCAGCAGCAACAAATAGGTTTGGGATTATATGTCAAGCACTGTGAATAAGAAGGGCCTGGCACACAGGGCTTGATCTGGTCATTGCCAAGTCATTACTGTGTTTATGAGAAGGGGACAGCAAGCCTGCCACATATTTGCATGTGGACCCTCACTGTGCTACACACATACCTACATACTATGAAGATTTGATGTGCCATCTTCATGTATGTTTTCATCTTGTCATGCTGTGTTCATCACGGCTTTTAATGTCCACATAGCATTCCATTGTCACTTTTGAGCAAGAGTTACCTGATTGCTTTTTTATTTTTCTTTTCTTTTCTTTTTTCTGAGATGGAGTTTTGTTCTTGTTGCCCAGGCTAGAGCGCAATACCACGATCTTGGCTCACCACAACCTCCGCCTCCCGAGTTCAAGCAATTCTCCTGTTTCAGCTTTCCGAGTAGCTGAGATTACAGGCATGTGCCACCATACCCAGCTAATTTTGTATTTTTGGTAGAGATGGGATTTCTCCATATTGGCAGGCTGGTCTGAAACTCCCAACCTCAGGTGATCCACCCTCCTCAGCATCCTAAAGTGTTGGGATTACAGGTGTGAGCCACAGTGCCCAACCATTTTTTTATTTTTCTGTAGTAAACATTGATGGAGAAAATATAGTTGTTGCTAAATATTTCTGCCAAGTAAGTTTGAGTTATGCTTTATTCTAAGGCCCTTTCTCAGATCTTCACAGTGCAAATCTGAGTATTAAAGGCTCTGAGAGTTCTTGCACAAAAGGGGACCTCATTTGACTTTATTAACCCAGCATTCCCCAATTTTGGAATGTGCTCCCTTTAGCTATTTCTTTAAGCTAAATCATTAGAGGAAGAATTTCTGGATCAAAGACTATGTACAGTTCACAGAGATTTTCATTTATTTCCCTCTAGAATGTTGTTTTAGGAACTGACAAACTTAGAGATACCCCCTTCTGGGCTAAACTGTGACTTTCTAAAATCACAATTCAATGAAAAGTTCAAGACACTAAAATATATGGAGATATAAACAATCGAACGAAATACAAAGAATCACCTGGTTTTTTTGGTTTTTTGTTTTTTACTTTTATTTTAGATTCGGGGGTGCATGGGCAGATTTGTTACCTGGGTATATTGTGTGATGCTGAAGTTTGGGATACCAGTGATCCCATCACCCAGACAATGTGCATAGTACCCGATAGTTTTCAACCGTTACATCCCTTCCATGCGTCCCCTTCTCGCCCTCCCCACTGTCGAGTCTTCCCCTCTGTGTGTCTGTGTATACTGAGTGTTTAGCTCCCACTTATAACTGAGAACATGCAGTATTTGGTTTTCTGTTCCTGTGCTAATTTGCTTAGGATAAATGGCCTCCAGCTGCATCCATGTTGCTGCAAAGAACACAATTTCATTCTTCTTTATGGCTGCGTAGTATTCCATGGTATACACGTACCACATTTTCTTCATCCATAACACCATTAATGGGCACTGGATTGGCTCCCTGTGTTTGCTATTGTGCATAGTGCTGCAATAAACATACAAGTGCATGTGTCTTTTTGGCAGAACAATTTATTTTCTTTTGGATATATACCCAGTAATAGGATTGCTGAGTCAAATGGTAGTTCAAAGTTCTTTGAGAAATCTTCAAACTGCTTCCAACAGGGGCTGAACTGATTTGCATTCCCACCAACAGTATATAAGAGTTCCTTTTTCTCTGCAGCCTGGCTAGTTTCTGTTATTTGTTGACTTTTTAATAATACCCATTCTGACTTGTGTGAGATGATATCTCATTGTGACTTTGATTTGCATTTCTCTAAGGATTAGTGATGTGGAGCATTTCTTTATGTGTTTCTTGGCCACATGTATGTGTTCTTTTGAGAAGTGTCTATTCATGTCTTTGACCATTTTTAATGGGCTTGTTGCTTGCTTGTTGAATTGTTAAAGTTCCTTATAGATTCTGGATATTAGACCTTTGTCAGATGCATAGTTTGTGAATATTTCTGTTCATTCTGTAGGTTGTCTGTTTATTCTGTTCATAGTTTCTTTGCCAATTTTTGGTTTTGGTGCAATTGCTTTTGGGGACTTTGTCATAAATTCTTTGCCAAGGTCAATGTCCAGAATGGTATTTCCTAGGTTTTTTTTCATCTGTGTTATTTTCTGGTCTTCTGGCAAGTCAGTTTAGAAGAGATTGATTTATTCAGAAAGTATCCATTTTTCTTTTCTAGATTTCAGACAGGAAAATGTAAAATGAGTAAAATTTTCATATATAAACTAGCTCAAAGGTTTGTGGAAAATTTAAATGCTGCATGACAGGTAGCGGGTAGTCGATAAATGCCAGTTGTGAATACTGCTTTTCAGATTAAATAACAAGGCTGAAAGTAAATGTTTTGGACAGGCTAGCTACTCTTCATACATCCAAACTAAAGTTAATCATCCTGGCTTATTTATTCAACAAATATTGAGAAATTCACACTATGAGCCAGGTCCTAACTATCCCTGAGAATAGCAGTGAATGAGACAGTGTGGAGTTTCCATTCTAGTGGGAAGACAGGCAGTGAACAAGCCAATGAATGCCTGACCACACAACTAGTGTGATTACCGCTTACAACTCTTGCCCATGGGAGAGTCAACAGTGTAATGGGATGGAGACTAACTAGAGGAGGCCACCTTAGATGGGCTGGTTAGGAGGTGACATGTGATCTGAAGGGTGATAATGAAACAGCCAAGGGGAGTGAAGAGAGGAGACACCAATAGCTAATGCAAAGGCTGGGAGGACGGGAGAGCCTGGCTGGCTTTGGGCTGCAGAACAGGGTGAGTTGATGGCAGGAGATGAGCAGGGATCAGCCTGCAAAGCCCCAAAGGGTTTGAAGCCTGAAAGGGACCTGATATACATTTTTTAAATATCACTTTCCTGCTCTGTGGGCAAAAGAATGGAGGACCCAGAAACTGCAGTGTAGAACCTCCTACATCCAGAAAGATGGCACAGCTGAGCCACATTCCTCCTGGCAACTGATGTTCCCATGTGTGGAAACAGCTGGCACCCTTATACAGAGGGAGGCTTGCAGGCCCAGGATGCATCTCATCCCCCTTTCTAATCTCAGTGCTTGACACCAATGACTACTCCAAGGGCACCAAACCCAACTGCTTCCCTCTGGGACTGAGCTGTGCTTGTTGTCATGTAGCCTTGAAATCCCTAGGGATATCAATTCCTCGGAATTCCATAGCTTGCTCTTCCACTGGCTTCTGACACGTTGAATTTTCTGCCCATTCACTCCCCCATCTTTAACCGAGGCCTGTATGGCCAGACACGTGGCCAGTCACCCTAAGAGAGAAAGACATATTCCATACCTGGAAGCTCACCATCTTGTGTGAAAATCACAACATCAGATAGTAAATGGCCTTGGTGAAGGTAAGCATCCTGAGGACAGGCAGCTCTCCACTATGATCACTGCAAACTCCCCAGTCCCTACCAGAGTACTGGGCCGATAGAAGGTGGTCAAAGCACATGTGATGAATGAACACTGGAAATCAGTACACAGGGCTGAGAATCTGGTTCTGAGCACTCCGTGGTGGAAATAACTATCCAGCTCCTTCACAGAACAGTCAGCAGCATCACCTGTTTTGGCGATGGAGCCTCCAGACAATGATCCATGAGAGCACGATGGACTTGTGCTCCCAGGTGAGCTCTCTCCATGTGAAACCCAGTTGCTCCTGTCTCCCAGGGACCCTGCAGCTCTCCCAGTAGCCTGGCCTCTATCAGGAATGCAGTCTGTAGATGGTTCTCTACTGGGATGCCTCTGAAGAGGGAGGTCCAGTCATCACCTATGCAAAGTGCAGCTGCCTGTAAGAACCTCGTTGCTTGGCAGCCGGCCAGACCACATTCACTGACCTTCAAGGCATAAT
Source organism: Cacajao melanocephalus (assembly GCA_963573385.1). Classification (NCBI taxonomy): domain Eukaryota; kingdom Metazoa; phylum Chordata; class Mammalia; order Primates; family Pitheciidae; genus Cacajao; species Cacajao melanocephalus. The sequence continues at coordinate 16,814 of CAUYLG010029033.1, forward strand.
GTGAGGTTCAGCCATCTATCTCACTGTGGTCCCGGCAGCAGCTGGCTTCATTTATTGACTTCTTGAAAGTGCCAGTATCCCTGCTCAGCTTGGTCTGAGCTGGACTCAGAGACCCAGGTGCCAGAGCAAAGGCCACAGTGTGTCAATTAATCACCCAATAAAAATAAACTCTGAGAGCAAACGCAGAGGGGTGATTAACTTTCCCATTATGGTCTTCTGACATCCTGGTTTGCTCTCCCAGTGAGCATGTTTCTTTGAGATAAACCACCCTGGGAAACTGAGCATCTGGCCAGACACCACCATTCCTTGGCATAAGTGAACAAAAACAGAATATGACCTGCAAGCAGTGCAGCCTGAGACCTGGGCGGAGAGAGCCCCCTGCCCCAGGTTGCATACTGCAGAGGGCCTTACAGAAACTCTGAAGCAAAAAACCAGACTATTTTATTCTGCTTTTTGCTCTTGTAATAAAGTGTTATTAGTGTTTAGTAACCAGATAAACCCCCAAAGCTCTACCTTCCCTCCAGTGACCATCCATGTACTCCAAATCATGAACAGGGACCAGCAACAGCCCTTACCAAAAGAAGATTGGGAGCAAAAAAAAGGAACTTGCCACGAATCAATTTAAAGTGAGGACCAAAGTGTGACCCAAAACTTATATATATATATATATATATATATATAGTTAAGATATAATTGTTACCAAAATACCAAGGGTTTGGTCTGAGTCCTGCTGTTCACCACACAGAAAGCCAATCACTGAGATAAGAAGACAAAAGCCAGGGAAGAAGGCTTTAATCAGGTGCTGCTACAGCCAAGGAAATGGGAATTCAGTCTCAAATCCATCTCCCTGACTGACTAAAATGAGGGGCTTAATGCAGCAGAGAAGAAATGTAACCATGTTTGGGAAAACAGGAATTAACGAGGGGCCAGGAAGAGAAGTTGATCAGTAGGAAACAGGTGGTCCTTTAGGCAGTCCTGCTGGGTGTGGGGATCTGGCTCCTCATTGCCCAGAGGCATTGATCTGGTGAGTTTCAGCTCCTTGGTTTTATCTGGGAGACCTGATGGTTGGCTGCTTGAGAAAGGAACTCAGATAAGACAGTTGTAACTTTCTCAAGTTTTAAGATTGGAAGGGTCAATTTCTATGGTTATTTAAAAAAAAAAAAAAACCATAGGCATCATTCTATGGGACAATTGGGTCACTTTATTTTTGGAGAAAAAAAATGATGAACATAAGTTTGTTTATAAGTTTAACCCCAATCATAGGCTATTCTCAGAGTGAACACAGATGAACCAAGAATTGTTTTGCTTTTGACATAATTTTTACAACATTCCATGACAGTACACACCATATGTCACCTTATGCTTGGCTTATGCCATGCATTTATAAAGAGATTGTCTTTCCTACCCACTCTAGGGCTTTGTCCATTTCCCAGAGGACCTCTCCCCAGTCCTTTGCCACTCGAATCACTCTTTCGAAGCAGCTATAAATCCACTCTCCTTTCTCTTCTTCAATCATTGATTCTCTTCTCTCCATTGCACTTTCACTTGTCATGGATTTACTTATGATTCTTTTTTTTTCTTCTTCTTCTTTTATTGCTTTGCTTGTAATTGGTAAATAATAATTATATATATTTATGGGGTATAATGTGATGGTGTGGCCTATGTATACATAGAAATTTTGATCAACATCTCCCCCTTCCTCAGCCCTCTCCCTGCTACTATGAATTTGACTCTTTTAGATTCCACAGATACATGAAATAATAAAAGATGTGTCTTTCTGTGCTTGGCTTATTTCACTTAGCGTTATTCTTATACTCTGAGCATCCTCCTAGAACCCTGCATCTTTTGTGAGATTGGCAGTCATATTTTGTGCTGGACTGGGGCATCTTTGGGGTGGTTTTGTCACTGTGAGGAGACAACTCACGAAGTCTGCTGACCAGGTAATACCAGGATATTTAGCTGCAAGAGAGAATTATGGGCCTGGCCAGGAGTTCATTCATGAGATTGCAAATGGAATATTGGGATGATGAGCAGTCTTTGTGGGTCTTCTTCATATTTGTATTCTCAGGCCTAGGAATGCAGAGAAAAAGGGATAAAACACACCGAATGAAAAGAGTGTGAACAAGTGGATGAAGAGACTCACACCAAGGAAAGCTTACGTTGCTACCAATTGGTTCCAAACTTCACGTCTTCCTGTTCTTTTCTGAGTGCAGTTTATACTGCTTAGAAAAAGTCACCCAACTGAATATGTGGATGTAGCAGATTTAACCCTAGACCTGACAGTACGTATAGGAACAGGCTTGATCAGTTGTTAATAATGATGATAATTAATAATGAAAGCAGTCCTGTGGGTGCACCTTAAAGCATCTGTGTAACGCTTTCACCCACACTAAGAATGTTCAATCCCTGTTTTCCTCTAGGATTGATAAGTGCGTTTCTGGATTTCAGAAATCAGATAGCTTCTGAAGTCTCAGCGTGTTAATATAGTAACTAAATATGTTAAGGTCCTAGTCTCTCAATTTTTAATTACCATTTAATTTTTTATCTCCTAATTTAATTAATTTGTATGATATTGTTAAATTTGTGGCTTTACACCTTGAATCACTTTGTCTGGATTTCTCTGTAACACTTTGCAATCGATTTGGTCGAAAGCAACAATGAAATGATCCTTATGAAGGGTCAGATGACCCTTTATATGGGACATAAACATCTTTGCAAAGACACTTATAAGGCTGTGAAAATGCCGTTTCCTTGCTCTAATAACTGCTGCATTTATGTAGGTTTCAAAATGGGGTGGGGCAGGGCAGTGGCAGTGAGGGCATAGGGGAGTCTATGTAAATCACCCCTGGAAATAAATCTGTAAAATGGACTAGAAAGCCCTGACTAGGAAGAGCCTGGTCACAGCAAAATCCTATTGCAGGCACAAAAAGGTCCTATTGCAGCAGTTAGGAGACCTTTGGTAAATTCTAACAAAGAATTAACAGCCTCAAACAATGGGCCAGGTATGAACTTTGCCAGGAGAAGCTAGGAGCAGAGTTGCTTTCCTGGAACGGGTGGTGAGAAGGTTTCTAGAGAGGATGTGTGCAGTCCCTGGCAAGTAGCTGGTGCCCAGGAAATGTCATTTCTATTGGTTCCCAGGGAAAGCTCAGTGCACATGGGACTCACACACGAAGGAAAAGGTCAGAGAGTCCACAGGAAAGGGTGGGAGCTGAGAACGGTGGTTCTCAGGTGTTTGTTTGCAGGCATGACCCTAATTCACGCTGATCATGCCCACATTCAGTGGCACCTAGCTGTGGCCCCACCCCATTCCTGCCTACTAGTGAAAGTGGCAAAGAGCGACTATTTCCTAGACTAAATCATTCTCAGACTTCAGTTATTACTGAGCACTGTTAGACACGAGTTCCTTGATACCTACATCACAGCTGAGTAGTTTACCTCAGTGGTAAGTCTCAAAGTTTGACTTCAAAGTTACTAAGAGCCTTCCAATGAAAGAACTATTTAAGCCAATATTGTTTCAGCATTTATAGTGATGAAGGTATTAAATCCACCTACATACATGTGCTACATAATTTTAAACCTTTCTCAAATGTGTGTAATTTTCATAAACAGAAATACAATTTTAAGAAAGTTTTACATCAGTGTAATAGAGTTCTTTTTTTTTTTTAGACAGAGTCTCACTCTGTTGCCAGGCTAGAGTGCAGTGGCACAATCTTGGCTCACTGCAGTCTCCGCCTCCCAGGTTCAAGCAGTTCTTTTGCCTCAGCCTCCCATGTAGCTGGGATTGCAGGCATGCGCCACGGTGCCCAGCTCATTTTTGTATTTTTAGTAGAGATGGGGTTTCACCATGTTGGCCAGGATGGTCTCGATCTCCTGACCTCATGATCCTCCCACCTCGCCTCCCAAACTGCTAGGATTACAGGCATGAGCCACCACGCCTGGCTGGCTTTTTTGTTGTTGTTGTTGTTTTAAGGAAATGTTGCCATCCTGTAAATTCCAGTCCTATGTTCCTGAGTTATTATTCCCCACTAAGGAAAGCCCATCTGTGGAACATAGCCCTGAGTTCCAGCTCAGAGCTGAATCATTATTCATAGAATGGTGGTTCTCAAAGTCTGGTGAATCAGAACCACCTGGAAAACATGTTAAAAATGGAAAGGTCCCATTACCAACAACCCCGATCGTTCTGATACACACCCAAATTGGAAAACTAGTGGCACAGACGAATACCCAACCCTAGCGGGCACTCGCAAGGCAAACAAAAATCAAGCTATGCTTGGGAGGCAGAGATCCACCTTGGAATTACACTTCGGCTGTTTGAAAGCTGCGTAACTCAGGCAAGCTCCTAGACCACTCTGAGCCTTTGTTTCCTTGTCTATAAAGTGAGGGTGGTAATACCTGCCTCCCAGGTGGATGGGGCAATGGCAGACAGTAATGTATATGAATACATACGTTGTATGGCACCTCCTCGGTCATCCATGAATGTGTGCTTCCAGTTGTAGATATAACAGCAGAAAGCAAATGCTGAAAAATAGGAAAACAGTTACAACACATGATTTATGATGTGAGGGAGGCTGCTGGCATGGCCCTTGTCACAAGGGTAATTAAATAACCATTTGTGTAATTACTAATTTATATCCTGTCTCCCTGCTGGAGTGTAGGTCCCAAAAAATGGGGGAAATACTCTGCCACCTTCCCAACACCACACTCAGTGCCTGGCGTGTAACAGAAACCCAGCAAATATTTACTCCAAATGAGCGAGTGAACGATACAGTCACATTAAAAACGTGTGTGTGTCTAGGTATATATCTAAACACAGGCTGGAAGCCTCTAGACCAAAATATTAATAGTGCTTATCTCTGGAAGTGGATTAGGGAGATTTTAATTTTTTTTTCTGTTTTTCTCCTCTGTATTGTCTGAATTTTCTGCAGTTAACACAGAGGACCAAATCGGTGTGTCCTTGGCTAACTGTGAGCGGGGTTGAAGGCACCAGTTATCACCGTATCAACAAGAGCTTGTTTTCTTGTAATTCCAGCTCCCTTGGGGGTTTCAATACATTGTCTCTAGAATTAAAAGGGTTTTAGGAGAAACAGGAATTTAGTGATTTCTAAAGATAAGTCGAATTTCTTCTGATTCAACATTTCCTTGTCCTGATCATGGGCGATGCAGAAAAGAGTTCACACAGCAGGCCTGAGACTGCTCTCCCTAGAAATGCTTGCTTGCAAGGTTGGCCTCAGCTGGTATGTAGAATCTTGGATGTGGGGAGGGGTCCCACTCTCCTAACTCATAAGCGTGGCTCACTGCACCTAAACTGCTTGTGCAAACAAATGTGGTTTATGCTGAATATGTGCTTTCCCTCTGGGAGTCAAGGATTTTGCTAATACCAAGCGGAGGGTGCCTATGTGACCAGCCCCTGATAAAAAACCCTGGGTGCTGAGTCTTTGGTGAGCTTCCCTGAGAGAGAACATCTCATGCATGCTGTCACAAGTTGCCGCTGAAATTAAGCACATCCTGTGTGATTCCACTGGGAACAGTCTCCTGCAGGCTGGTACCTGGTTTCTGCAGGTTGTTGCCCCATGTGCCTTTTCTCTGTGCTGTTAGCTGTGCATATTTTCACTGTGATGAATTTTAACCATTGAATATTACAATATGCTGTGTTCTGTGGGCCTTCCTTGCAAATCACTGAACCTGGGAGTGGTCTTCCGGCACACAGACCAACCCAACTAAGCCCCAGTGGACAGCATGTGTCAGATCCAAGGCAACTAAAGGGATGGGGAGGTCTGTAGCAGCATAGAAGTGGGAATTTGGCTGGAGCAAGAGAGATAGATGGTCCAGTGGCTCTTTTGAGAGACCTGCCTACGTGGGAGGGATGGATGGACACTTTAGGATGAAAGTGCCTTTAGAATTCTTGGTCACCCAGCACATGGGTCAACCAATGCATGTTAAAGGCAGTTTGTACTCTCATTCATTCATTCACCCATGCATGCATTCAACAACTGAGTGCCTACCTACTCAGTGTGTGCTGGCCACTCTTCTAGGTTCTAGGTATGAAGGGTGGAGTAAGATAAATGAGGTCGCTGCCCCTAGAAACTCACATTCTGAGTTGTGGAGCTGGCAAGGCAAGGAGGTAGACTTTAGACACACGATCCAAAATGGCTTCTCTGGGGATCATACAGGCCTCAGTGTTGGAGCTGAGATCCTACAAAGCATAAAACACACGAGGGCCAGGCGCGGTGGCTCACATCTGTAATCCTGGCACTTTGGGGGGCCGAGGTGGTCAGATCACCTGAAGTTGGGAGTTCAAGACCAGCCTGACCAACATGGGAAAACTAAAAATACAAAATTAGCTGGGAGTGGTGGCACATGCCTGTAATCCCAGCTACTTGGGAGGCTGAGGCAGGAGAACTGCTTGAACCCAGGAGGTGGAGGTTGAGGTGAGCTGAGATTGCACCATTGCACTCCAGCCTGGGCAGCAGGAGCAAAACTGCATTTCAAAAAAAAAGACACACATGAGAAAATCTAAGACTTATCCCATGAGCAAAGTAGAAAGGGTTTTAGGCGAAACAGGAATTTAGTGATTTCTAAAGATAAGTAGAATTTTTTTTTTGAAAGAAAGAAAAAGGAAAGAAAGTGAGAGTGAAAGAAATTAAAAAAAGAATGTACGAGAGAAAGAAAGAGGAAGAGAAAGAGGGAGAGAGAACGGGATTCTTGTTCTATTGCCCAGGCTAGAATGCAGTCTAAAAATGGGTATTAAAAACCTCTTTTATGCCAATAATTGTGCTTAACAAT
>CAUYLG010029038.1:0-51900 GCA_963573385.1 Cacajao melanocephalus
CATCCTGGTTTTAGGACCAAGAGGGTGAGGGGATGCAGGGCAAGCAACTTTACAGCAAGCTAGCTGTTTTTATTTACAGAAGCCAAGGTCAGCAGTTATTGCAAGGAAAACGGGGCAGCAAGCAGTTATCACAAAGGAAACAGGGCAGCAGTTACAACTTATTTTTGGAAAAAACTGGTTTTCTTGGTGCTTGCAAGGTATACAGGTTTTAAGATGGTCTTGCTTAGGTTCTAACTCTGAGTTAGCTATGGCACAGTTGTACTATTTAACATAAACACCAGTATTTATGAAGCTTTTAGTTCTTCCTTATGCTCACCAGCACTTAATATGATGAGTCTATTTAGTTTAAACATTCAGTAGGTGTGTGGTATATCCTACCCCATTGTGGGTTTAATGTGCGCTTCTCTAATGTTGTATGACGTTGATAATTTTTATGTCTATGTTTATTAGCCATCTGTGTATCCTTTTTGGTAAACAATATGTTCAAATAGTTTGTCCATTTTTAATAGGATTGTTATTCTGTGTTCACATTTTTTTTTATCAACTATGTTTTTCAAATGTTATTAAATCTGTGTGTGTGAAATGTGGTTAACTGAGGGTACTCAATATAAACTTCAAAAGCCGAAATATCTTACTAAAAGCTGATCTCTCTTGCAAGTAACCAAGGATAACAAAAATTTAAAACTTACTAGTATTGAATGAGCCAGTCTTATTTCTGAGTCTTATGGTGAAACATTTTTCTGTAGTGTAGTGGTTTAGGGCAGGTTTCTGGAGCTACTCTGCCTGAACTCAAATTCACCTGGCTACTTCTTAGCTGTATAATTGTGTGTATGTTTCTTAACATCTCTGTCCTCTTTTGTAAATGTAATACCTGTGGCTCCCTTATAGTATTGCCGTTACACACATATAGCACACGGTATAGGCTCAGCAATATTTGCTATTGTTTAAACAATTCATTATTATTTACCCATTCTTGCTCTCTAAATTTTGTCTCTAATAGACCTCATTTAGCTTGGCCAGCCTCTCAGGCTAGTTTCTTTCTGTGAGTGAAATGTCCTTCAAAGGCCACAGGCTGTGAGGAAGAGGAAATTATGTTCTTGAGGGTTGAGTCAAAGAAATTGTGTAAAATAAGTAGAAATCTCTGGCCAGATAGTACCAAGAGAAGCTACTGATGAGGATCAGAATATTGAGGCACAGAGGAAGGAATGGTAACACATTTTATGGTCTGCCTTCCATCAAGGCAATTTGTTTAAATTCGTGAATTTGTTACCATGGCTGGATTCTGACACTAAATTTAACTTAAGAATCCGTGAAATGATAATATGTTATTCATAGTTGAGGAAAAGTACATAAATAGGAACCTTAACTGTTGTCTCACTAAGACTAAAACAGAAACTCTTCTAAAACACAGAGTGAGTGATGGTTTTCTGAAGAGAAGATTTCAAGTTGGCCAAAGGACAGTTTGTGGAAACAATGCCTTCAGGAATTTTATTATCAGAGCATGTGGTGATTCACCTTGGTTTGAAGCCCAAATGAGGAAAAAAAAATTTTGGAGTGCTCGCCCCACCCCAAAAAGGGTTAGTATGAGAAGGGGATAATGAATTTGAAGTGATCTAGGCTGAGAGCCATATGGAAGGATGTGAGAAGACATGAGACTGACATCTGGAGAAACAACAGGAAACATTTTAAATAGTCAAATGTGATCTGTATTAGCATCAGGAAACACTTAAAAATATGTCATCCCTTTAGACTGTGAGTTGTGTGAGGGCTGAAGACAATGCCCATTTTCTTCAGCATTTTTTTCTAGTGCCCAGCACAGCATTTATTACATAACAGATGCTCAACAAAGATATAAAATGTGTATTTTTAAATACTCAACTTCATCCTTCTATCTCCACAATGCAAAATTCAGCTTATAAAGTTTTCCTTTTCTTCCCAAATGTTGAAGGATTAGACAATGTATGGTGTTAGGAGGGTTTCATTTGGCCTGAAACAATCACACCTGGTGTTTCTCCTGGACTATGCATTGTCATCGCTAAAGCTTCAAAGGACCTCACCTACTAACATATTTTGTCAGTGCTACAAGTGTTTATTTAGATTATATTTAATTAGCACATTCTAGACTAGATTGAGAGATTTAAGGTTAAGAATTTTTCTGACTTTACTTCATCCCTTTGATCTTACTCTTCTTCCTCCTGTAAGACCAATTACCTAGAGCAACAGAAGTTCAAATTTAGACATGGTAACTAGTTTGGAAGAAGATAAAGCTGATAATGAGCTGCTTCCACCCAGGCTAGAACAACTGTATTTGGCAGAATGTAAAGGGGGCCATATCTCTTGGACAGCTGCACCTGTTTCTATGGCCATAAGCTCAGGTTCAGGTGGCCTCAGCTAGTGTATGTAAGTACTGTTGATGATCTAAAAGCTTTTAACTATACCATAGCTTAGTATTATATGCCATTCAGTGTTATAGGAACAGCAAGGGTGATATTAGGTACTTCAAACACACTTTTTTGGGTTTGTTCTCGTTGTTTTTGGAGAACAGAGTCTTGCTCTATCATCCAGGCTGAAGTGCAGTGGCATGATTCTGGCTCACTGTAGCCTCACCCTCCAGGGCTCAAGAGATCCTCCCACGTCAGTGTCCTGAGTAGCTGAGCCTATAGGTGTGCACCACCATGCCCAGCTAATTTTTTGTAGAGCCAAGATTTTACCACGTTGCCCAGGATTATCTAGAATTCCTAAGCTTGAGCTATCCTTCTGCCTCAACTTCCCAAAGTGGTGCTCAGATTACAAGTGTGAGTCACTGTGCCCAGCTAAAACAGACTTTTTAAAAAAACTTTTACCAGTTTATTATAAAGGATGTTACAATGGATACAGATGAAGAGACACACAGAGCAAGGTATGGGGGAAGGCATGCACGGCTTCCATGTTCTTGGCCTGTTGCTCTCGAGGAACTTCCACATATTCAGCTATCTGGAAGCTTCCTGAACCTGGCCCTCCTGGTAAGCACATTTTAAAAAAGGTAATCCCCCCAGAAGTTCTATTATTTTTCTTAACCACCATTCTACGTACGAAAAATTTGAGGCTTAGAGAAGTTAACTGATGAGCCCAGGATCTCATGGCTAATCAACTGGTAGATCCAGTTTTCACTGTGAAATCGTTGCCTGTTCCTATGTCCAGAATGGTATTGCCTAGGTTGTCTTCCAAAGAAGAAACTTGGGAATTTAAATGTAAGTCTTTAATCCATCTTGAATTGATTTTTGAATATGGTATAAAGAAGGGGTTCAGTTTCAATTTTCTGCATATAGTAAGTGGCAAATAATACTTTAAATAAAACTTACTGATAGACCAGTTACACAAATGTATACAAAATAATTATATTTTAGGTGATGTAATAAACAGAAATGTGATTGTCATAAAGGTGAGCTACTCTCTGACCAGTAGATTTAATCTCCATCTCTGCTGTGAGAAGAAAATTTAATTTTCTTCAGAATGCTATTTGTGTATTTTTTTTTTATCAGACTTATAAGCTAACCCTTTAAAGTTTCAAACCATTACAGAACTGTTATGGACTGAAATGTCCATCCTCAAAATTCACGTGTGGAAACCCTAATCCTCAACGTAACTATATTTAAAGGTAGGGTCCACAAGTTGGTAACTAAAGTTAAATGAGGTAGGGTCCTAGTACACCACACACTCTCATGTTCTCTCCCCCCTCACCCCCACTCCAAGTGAGAACACAACAGGAAGGTGGCCATCTCTAAACCAGAAGAGATTTCTCGCCCAAATCCAACCATGCTGGTATTTTGATCTCAGACTTCCAGCTTCTGGGATTGTGAGAAAACAAATTTCTGTTGCTTAAGCCACCCAGTTGGAGGTATTTTGTTATGACATCTAGAGAAGACTAAGAAAAGGTGTTTAATAACATGTGATCTATCTCCAACAATTCTGTAAAACAGAAATCCAGTTTTGTTTCAGCTATGGAAGAAAATAGACAATAGATGGATGGATGAGAGATAGGTAGATAGTTGATCACGTATTCATTAAGAGCTCAGATGAACTTGTGTGACTTTGATATTTTCTGATGTTGTGATAAAAAATGTGAATCTATCCCAAATTATTGACCAACATGTAAGCTTAGAATTTCAAGTGTGTCTGTTTTGATGGAGGATGTACTAATAGTACACATTCTCCAGAGGAAACATAATGAATAATAGAAATGATATTTTCAGGACTTTAATGACTTGCCATATTGACTGAGGCTGAGGTACAACATCAGACCTTTTAAAAGAGAATATTAGATGCTGATGGTACATAACCTGAAAGTCACTGTTATTTTTGGAATTTTTAGACATGCAAAAAAAGTAAGAAATGTAATTACCTATTTTTGTGCTACAGAGTGAAAATGTAAGACACCCCGTGACATACTGTAGATGGCTATGCAGGACTGATCATATTGCAGAAAGCTGATGTAAGTAAAGAGCAGACAAGATTCTTTGAAATCCATTTTCCAGCCAGCTTTAAAAAAAATCAGTGCTATATCAAGATAAATGTTGAGTCCTAATAATGAAGTTACCAATGTTGGTCAAAGGAGAAAACAAACACTGGTCTTGGATCTCAACTTATTTACCAGAAATCTGTATTAAATGATTTCATTGGAAAGCTTCTCCAATAAAACAGGGTGCTGCATCTCCAAGGATGGGAAAAGTTCTTAAAGTGTTTAGAAATATTCATGTAATTATCAAATATTGGTGATTATGAATTTGGTGTATAGTCTGTGACAATGCGAGCGTATTTTCTCATTCCTTTAGGCAGTTATGAGAACAACTCATAAACAGCTTCCCCAAGTCTCTCCTTTATTATCATTCATCATGCTTAGCTATTTTAATTTGACACTGGCTGTGTCTTGCTGCCAAGGAGTGCATGGATAATTCTGCATTGACATTGCTAATTTCTAGAATGTAACCACAATGTTTGACATGATGCAGTCAGGCAGTAACCAAAAGCATATTTTCTGAGTTCCCTCATAAAACCTCAGTGGATATAAGGGTCTTACAAAAATAAAACTTATGCCTGGTTATTTTTAGTCCACCAAATGTGAGAAAGGATGAGTGAAATCTCAGTCATTAAAAAGAGAGATAGAGTGTCTTTAAAAAAAAACATTCAAATTAGAAAAATATGGCAACACTTTCATTCATCAACAAACATTTATTAAGGGCCTATATGTGTCAGCAACTGAGCTTTCTGTACTTATTTCAATTTTAGTGCACATCTGGCCTACTACAGAACACGGTTTGAAAATAAATAAATCTGCTAAAAAATGTAACTCTCTCTCCCTCTACTTCTTTTCCTCTACTTCTTTTCTTCTTTCCCTTTTTTTTTCTCTCTCCATTTCTCTTCTGTATCAATAAGAAAGGCAGAATGATGGAATAATCAGAAGAAACATAGGTTCTTTCTGGTTTATAGTGAAAAAGCAGTGGTTTAGAAATTATATGTCCTGTCACTTACTAGACACATGATATCTAGCAAGTCATTTAATTTATCTGATGATAACAAAACAGCACCCTGCTTGATAATTCATAGAGTACTTTGAAACCCATATATGATAAACTATGTGAGTGTGCTTTGACAGCTGTCAAGTATTAAGTAAATGTTAGATGTTATCTTATGTGAAAAAGTATTAAAATGAATATCTAGTTTACAAAAGGTGTTTTAATCATATTTGTTATATATGATTAAAAATAAATTAAAAATAATTATGTAGTGTACACACACACACGACCCTTGAACAAAGATTTGAACTTCAACGGTCCACTTATACGCAGACTTTCTTCTACCTCTGCCATCACTGAGACGGCAAAACCAACACCTTCTCTTTTCCTCCTCATCCTATTAAATGTGAAAATAAGGATGAAGACCCTTAGGATGACCCACTTCCACTTAATGAATAGCAAATATATTTTCTCTTCATTATGCTTTCCTTCACATTTTCTTTTCTCTAGTTTACTTTATTCCAGGCTAACAGTATATAATACATGTAGCATGCAAGATATGTGTCAATTGACTATGCTATTGGTAAGGCTTCTGTTCAGGAGTAGGCTATTAGCAGTTGTATTAGTTAGGGTTCTTTAGAGGGACCAAACTAATGGGATAGATCTATACATAAAGGGGAATTTATTAAGGAGTATTGGCTCACGCGATCACAAGGTGATGTCCCACAATAGGCCATCTGGAAGCTGAGGAGCAAGGAAGTCTGAGTCCCAAAACTGAAGAAGTTGGAGTCTGATGTTTGAGGGCAGGAAGCATCCAGCATGGGAGGTAGATGTAGGCCAGAAGACTAAAGCAATCTAGTCTTGTCACATTGTTACTGCCTGCCTTGATTCTGATTAGATTTTATCCACCCAGATTGATGTTGAGTCTGCCTTTCCCAGTCCACTGACTCAAATGTTAATCTCCTTTGGCAGCACCCTCACAGACACACCAGGAACAATACTTTGCATCCTTCAATCCAATCAAGTTGACACTCAATATTAAGTCATCACAGTAGTTAAGTTTTTGAGAAGTCAGAATTTATATATGGATTTTCAACTGTGTGTGTGTGTGTGTGTGTTTGGGGGGATTAGTCCCTTAATCCCCATGTTGTTCAAGGCTGTAATTATCTTTATAGTTATAAATATGTATAATATGATTATTTCAAAAGCTCTTTTTTCAAAGGAATTTCAACATTCTTCAATTCCTACCGATATGAAATTTTCAGAGAAAAGAACAGACCACTGAGAAGATATGTAGTTGTGCTGAATCATGTTTCTATTTAATAAAGGATAAACAGGTAGGTCTTCTATATATTATGGTAATCTTATGGTACCTAGCAGTATGCTGAGTACCGTAAATAATAGTGATGTCATCTGAATGTTTTTCTTTTCTAAATGAGTAAAGTAAAACAAATGTGTCACTGCATCAAGGAAGTCACAGTGGGAGAAGAGAAAATAGACGCATATGAAAAATGTTCATTGTATTAAAGTGTGTGGGGTGGAAACCAATATTTCTGTAAAAATTCAGAGAAGAGATCCCTAACATGGGCTGGGTTAATGAAAAATCTTCATGAAGCCTGTGTTAGGAGTTAGCATTAAGATGTGTAAGAAGTGTGGGAACAGCAGTTTAAGGAAAACAATGCTTTGAAAGATTGATATAACAGTGTTAAATAGATGGTTTGGAAGCAGCTGAGCTGGAAGACTAAGCAACCTCCTAAAAAGTTCCTGTGACGGTGCAAAGGTAAGTTCTGAGACCTTAATTAGGGTGAAAGCCTTGAGAAGGAAAAGAAAGGGCCAAACCAAGTTCCCATCACATTTAGCAGAGGCAGGACTCACCAAATACTAGTTTTATTTCCCACTGGCCTCTTTCTTGTTAGTCAAACTCACAAAGCAGATCCCATTTCAGGGTCCCATGACATATAGTTTCCTTGGACTGGAAAACATTTTGACTAGACATTCCAAGGCCTTTCTCCCTCATCATATTTGTATCTTGGCACTTTATCTCAGAGGCCTTCTCTAACAACCCTGTCAAAATTAGCACCACCCAAAACATTCATTGCCATATGATAATATGACATATGCCTCACGTTAGTTCATTTGGGCTGCTATTACAAAATCCCACAGACTGTGTGGCTTATAAGCAACTGAAATTTATTTTTCACACTTCTGGAAACTGGTAAGTCCAAGATCAGAGTGCCAGCACAGTTGAGTTCTAGAGAGGGCCTTTTCTGGGTTGCAGGCTGCTGACTTCTTGCTGTGTCCTCACAAAGCAGGAGAGATGTAGGATCTCTCTGGGGTTTCTTTTACAACAGCACAAATTCCATTCATGAGGGCTCCACCCCTATGACCAAATCCTCTCCCGGTGGTCCCACCTAATGCCATCACGTTGGAGGTTAAGATTTCAACCTATACATTCTGTGTGGACATAAACATTCAGTTTCTTTCATGCCTATTTACTTACATATATGATGTCTGTTTCTCAGCCAACATATGAATGTTGTGAGAGCAAACAAATTCTTATTCATTCTCTTGGTTGAAAGGGAAGCGTAGAAATAGCCGCAGGCAGGTGTAAATGTGGAATTGGGGTTCAGGAACAAATCTAGAATGTAGCCAAATAAATCATTTGCACAGGAAAAAGTGGTAAAAATCTCGAAAAGTGAACTCTCCAAGATAATCATTTGTTGTTGAGAACCATTCCAAGTCTCTGAATCTCCAGTCATTCCATGATAAATATGAGGATTGAATAGTTCTTTGATGAAAAAGAGCAGTAAAGTTTCTTGGAGTGATCATTCCTAACATCAGTTCCAATCATCAGTGCTCTAGATAAGGCAGGTACAAGAGAATGAGGTGTGTATATACTCAGCTCAAGATATATTGATTGTTACAATTCAACAAATAAACAGCATATGCTCATTTTCACATGGCTTGCCTTTTTTCAAAAGTATAGTAAGAAAAAGTCTAGGTATCTGAAGATTGTGGATACTAAGGTGGTACTATAATTAAAGTAAAGAGAGAATATATTTTAGATTAAATTCTGAATAGTCCCTGGATTTTGTAGAAGCAAAATAGTCTGGACTCTTTGAGGGCCATGTGTAACAGCCTGAACTTTGGAACAATCACACATGCAAAAGTTAAAAGAGGTAAATTAATAATCATTATTTAGATGCTTTAAACAGTTGGACTCAGCTTTCACTGATGCAGAAGTGCTGGGACGGGAAGAGCATGGGCCCTTTAAATGATACAGAAGAGGGGGAAGGGAAGTGCTGGGTAGTGGAAGGCGTGGTCCCTGGCTAGGGCTTCACCCCCACGGACATAGGTGCCATAGGTGAGAACATGCATTTCCTACCCAAATGTTGCATTTCTCAAGACCACCCTTGGCTATCACATTCTCGTCCTGTGCCTATAAAAACCTGAGACCCCAGCAAGGCAGAGAACACAGAAGTGGCTGGACTTTGAGATTAGTACTTCAGCAGAGAAACACACAGGTGGCTTGACGTTGTGAAGAATGCACCGACAGGCACTGCCACAGCTGGCAGGCCACCAACTGGCAGAATGACATGGAGTTTGGTTGGGGCAGTTGGAGGAGAGCCTGGGCCACCGAAACCATCTCCCATCTGGCTCCCTCATCTACTGAGAGCTACTTCCACTCACTAAAACCTTGTGCTCATTCTCCAAGCCCACATGTGATCTGATTCTTCTGTGATATACCAAGGAAAGAATTCGGGATACAGAAAGCCCTCTGCCCTTACGAAAAGGTAGAGGGTCAAATCTAATTGAACTGGTTAACACAAGCCACCTATAGATGGCAAAATTAAAAGGGCAAAAATAAAAGAACGTAACTAAAAAAGCACCCCATAACACATGCCCACAGGGTCCTCATGAGCTGTAAGCATTTATGCCTAGACACTGCTATGGTGTGAGTCCCACACCCTGCCCATCTGTATGGTTCCCTAGAGGTTTGAGCAGTGGGGCACTGAAGAAGTGAGCCACTCCCCTGTCACACGCCCTGCAAGGGGACAAGGGAACCTTTCCTGTTTCTTCACCATGGCCAGTATCCCCTTGCCATTCTGCCGGGGTTGCTACTTTGTCCAGATGTCATTCTTACTCAAATACATGTTCCTTAAACCGAGATACTTGAACCATATGGTTGATAGTTTATACAGGACTACTAATTTATTGACTTTTTAAAAATATTGTAGAGTAGGGGTGGCTGTTATACCATCTGAGTAAAAAGGTTAGACAGATGGTAAAAGCCAGGTGAAACATACACGTTAGAATACTCATGACCATGGTTTCTCATGTGACTGAACACAAATCTAGACAAAATCCCCTGCTAGATAGTCTAAATTTGGCGATGTGATTTTCCACCATCCCTTCTAAAATTTTATTCATCAGATTATCTTCATTTTCTTATATTAATGAGCCTTCCTTCCACTCCAATCAGATTGGTTCCCTCACTGTCTGATGCTCATTCCTCATGTATTCCTGCCTTTAGGTTTCTGTTTATGCTGCCACCTTTGCTTCTGACGCCATCTCTCAACACCTTCATTGATCCAGATCTGACCATCTTCCAAGACCAGCTTCAGATTGTGAGTCATCTGAATTCTTCCCAGACCACTGTGGGCCATTATCAGTGTTTCGCTATTGTAGACACTATACAACTCATTGTCTATATGTCACTTAGTATTTGCATGATTTCTTTTATACGGTTAGCTTTTTTTTATTCCCAGGTTTTCTCTTTACAGAGACTGCATTCTTTTCTGTACTTTCTAGAACCAATAATATGACGGGTTCTTTGTCTTGCACAGAGCTGTTATTCAGCATAAATATTTGTGGACTGATGGAAAATATAGTTAGTAGTGTTTATTTCTAATGAAAACAAACTCATGTTTAAGGGATGTAGTGACTGCTTCTTAAACAAAGCACCATAACGTGAATACTGTTAATAGTAGTAGCCCTAGGGGCTGCAGTTTTATACTGTATTATTTTTCTATTTAAAAATTAATAATCTTGTACCACAGCAGCTGCCTTCTAAAATTTATTGGCATTGATTGGGGTCCACTCCGCGCTGTGACAGATAGCTTTTATTTGGGGCTTGACACTACAATCACAGTTAAGGGTAGAAACAAAGTGAAGCCTTTGTTAACAGGTCAAAAGACTGAGAACATAAATAATGAATTAATATGGTAATTTTAATCTTCTGAAAAAAATGAGGATATATCAACAAAAGACGGCTCAGAAACTGGTATGCCTCTGTTTAAATAAATGAGGCACTTTTTGAGACATAGACTTATACTGCATGAAATCAGAAATAGCGCTCTTGAATATATGTTTCCCATTGTATTTAGTATGCTCACTAAAGTTTATTTAGCATGCTTACTAAATATGAAACGCACAGGAATTTGTCAGACATCTGTTTACCTGCTTGGTTTTTCAAATCCTCTCTCCCTAATTTCTCTGATCTTTTACTCCTAGTGCCCACAGGGGGCCTGTCCCCACCCCTTGCAGATGATGGAGTTTCCTCTTCTCTCTGTACCTAACTTCATACATGGAGCAGACATTTTTCCCTACAGTTGTCAGATCAATCTCTTCCATCATGCAGCTTCCTCAACCAATAGACTGCATGTTCTAATGTCCCAGGAGCATTTGTATTTATGTTCTAAATCGAGAGGCTACACAATAAGAGGCTGCTATTTTAAAATTGTGGAGTAAGAGGAGAGAATTTATGGAGATTTCCAGATGTTTCCTGCAGTCATTTATTGGGAGTAAAGCGACATCTACTCATATATTAAGGATAAAAGGATTTTAAACAGACTTTCACTTAACTAATAATAAACAAATACAGGATTCATCATGGCAGTCATTGTTACCATCAACATAGTCAAAGAACTCAAGCTCTAATGCTCTAATAATTATTTTTCACCTCCACTGTTGACCCAAATAATTTTGATTTATTATATTTATTGAAAGCTAAAGGCATTAAATTCTCTCAAAATTAAAATTCTCTTCATACCAATGCCCCTTTCTACATATTATTTTTTTCCATCCCCATTGACTGTGGGTCTGTGAGAATTCCCCATATCTACAAGCCAATGCATCTTTTTACTATATATCTAAATTTCATTGCTACTGCCATAATTTTTTTTGAGGCAGGGTCTCACTCTGTCACCCAGGCTGGAGTGCAGTGGTGCAATCTTGGCTCGCTGCAACCTCCACCGCCTCCGGGGTTCAAGTGATTCTCCTACCTCAGTCTCCCGAGTAGTTGGGACCACAGGCACCTGTCACTGCATCTGGCTAATTTTTGCATTTTTTGTAGAGATGGGGTTTCACCACTTTGGCCAGGCTGGTCTCAAACTCCTGACCTCAGGTGATCCACCCACCTGGGCCTCCCAAAGTACTAGGATTAAAGGCATGAGGCACCACACCGAGCCTGTAGTATTTTTAATATATATATATTTCTGTGATATTGAAAGTACTGGCTTTGCTCTGTGCTAAACTGCCATGAACAACTGTTAGACTGATTTTCTCTATATCCTCTTCTCTGCTCCTTTTATTTTTCTATTAATCCCACTTGTTAGAGAAGAAAAAAATAGTGAGAAATTTGTCAGAATAAGTAATTCATGTGTCAGAAACATCAAATGAAGGGTATGACATTAGAGGTGACTTGGTGGGATGCAAATGCTTCAGAAGCTGGACCTTGGAATATTTGTTTTCGTGCTTTACGATCTCTGGAGAAGGGCCATGACTTCTCAATGTGTTTGGCAGAAAATTTCCACAAAGAGATGAAATCTGTTGGAAGTATTTTATTTAAACAGAATTCTCTGGTTGCGTCTTGGCCACACCCTAGCAAAACTTGCATAGACATTTTCAGTGGCTCTTGAGCCTCACTCCAAGTGAATGAAATGGTCATTTTTTCACTAAACTAAAGAACCAGAACCTATGGAATGTCTTTGGTAAGGCTGACAGTGAACAGCACTGTCCATGTGCCAGCTTTCAACTCTGGATTCTGTCTTTTGCTCCTATACTGAGATGTTTTCCTCTGTATCGCTCTACAGCCATTATTGAAAACATGATTCTTCTGTTTTACTTAATGTAGATAGTTTCCACAAGTAAGCATGATAGCTATCACATCTGACAAAGAATTCGTTTTATTGAAGAATAGAGAACTATAATCCATGACTGCCTAATTTTTTATGTTTGCTGGGCAGTTAATAGTATAACATCATGATGTAAACGTGGATGGAAAATAAAGTATTTAGGATGACTACAGAACCATTTCCTTTTTAAAAAATAGGAATAATTCTCCATTTAGCAAACATTCATTTATAGTTACTAATGAATATAGGGTAGCATTTATTTCATATTGTTTCTAAGACTATTACAAATTAATACTCTTACAAAATTTCTTTCAAGTACATTTAATGTTTTTGTTCAGTGATAGAGACCTGATGCCAGTAGTTGGTCTTAGATACTAAAACATTTCAGGAACAAAATAGAAATAACACATATGCACAATAAACAAAATCGTTGCATAGATTAGGTTTTTCAAAGTTATCTGTGGCATATGACTAAGTTCTGCATAGACTGAAAAAACTTAGTAATGAACAAGAGGGATATTAGTTACAATCTCCTCAATTTTCCATGGTAGTTTGACTAAAAAGCAGTAGAGCAAATGCAATCTCAATTGAAAAGGAAGCAATGGCAATGGTAAAGGGAGCAGTCTGGTATTGATGGCAAACTTTACCATGAATTCACAGAAGTCCAGATTATTTTTCTTTTTTAAATTTAAAATATTCTACCTGTTAAATTAACTGGTATGAATTTTACCCACTGCATGAGTATTAAATAAAATCATTGTTGAAAATATGTGAAACCCAATGACAATAATTCTCAAGAGCTGAATATCAAATAAAAGCAGTATTGTACAATATCTCGGTGCCAAGAAGAATGAGTGATGTAATCAAGCTGGCCTTTATAAAATTATTGACTCTTGTACCCTGTGCTAACATGCCTGTTAAGATATTTAGTCAAAAATATAATATATGCATTATCAGAAAAGGATAGCACCCATATATTCATAGAAGATCAAATAAGTCAAATTCTCCCTTTCTTGATCCCCCCAATTCCTCCCTCTTTCTTCACTCTTAATCAGTTTTAATTCTGCTGTTATTAGTGCTTCTTGATTTTTAACCTTTATATACTATCAATTCTTATCTATAAATTGTGCCTTCCCCCTTTTCTTTTTTCTCCAACTTAGCTTACTTTTAATTTTTCTCATGTTTATACTTCCAACGTGCAATACGATTCTTAGCCCTCTATTTCTGAACCTACTATCTGAATGTTGTATCAGTTGAATTTCCACATCGTAAGATGAGAAAAATCACACCCGTCCATACCTCTATACCTTCCTCTCCTTACCCCCTCACTGTGTTAGCTGCGTCACTATTTTATACTGCCAAGTTCTGTAACATTTATATTCTCCCCTGTAAATATATCGAAGTCTTCTGTGTATCTTTAGTTTTATTCTAAACATTGAATCCCATTTATTAGGATGTATAATATGACTGTGTAAAGATTATTAACTGTAAAACCAAATAATATGATTGGATTTGTAGAAAAAGAAATATAATCTCATGTTAGCAGTCTGCACCACTTGAAGAATGTTCCAGGCATCAAAAGCAAATTGATTATCTTACTCAGTGCTCCAAAAATATTGCTCAAATAGTTGAACATTTTCGTTTGCTTTATGCAAAGACCATGATTTCACCACACTACCACTTTTTACAACGTTTTCTGTTGTCATTCTTTCCTGTTTTTGTTCAAGAAGACATTCTTTCTTCTTTTCCAGTAATTAGAATGTATTTCATTCTTGAAGATACTCCTTATTCTAATTTAAATCAATGCTTTCTGGTTTTACTTAACAACTATAATCCTGGGGGTTTATTCAACTCCAAGATTATTTCTACTGTATATTAAATCCCATGTCTTTCTTGGATGCATTTTTCATTTTGTTGTAGTCGTTTCTTAAGGTTTGTTTTTGTTGTTTTTAAAAAAGGAGCATATAGGGAATAAACTTTTTAAAACTTTAATGTTTTGAAAATACCCCTTTGTTCAAATTTATTGATAGTTTGATTGACCATACGGTAACTTCTGTGAGCAAAATTATTTTTACTCAAAATTTCTAATCAACATGAAATATGTAGATAAGAAAACTAATATTGTAACTTGGATTTTTAGCCTTTTCATAGGCAACTGTATGCTCATTGCAAACCAATAAGTGTTATCTCTTTATCCTTGACACTCACAATGATCTATCTAAACTTGGGCATTTTATCTCTCCTGTTAATTTGTGACTATATTTTTAGTCTGTCTGTGACTAAAAGGATGGTTTTTCATGCTACGCTCTCTGTTCTAATGCTCAGTGTGCCACTTACTAATTGTGGGACCTTGTGAGAGTTAGAAAGCAAATCTCTCTTTGCTTATTTGATCATATAATAATGAGAATGTTTAACTCTCAGGGTTGAGTAATGATTAGATAATTCAATATGTTGTGAAATTGTTATAAAAATTACTATAACATATATAAAGAATGCGAAATTGTTATTTTATTTTGTTCAGCACTCAGCAGATCCTCTTAATCTGAACACTTTCTAGGCCTTTTCTTAGCTCAGAAATTTTTCATCTATTATTTCTTTGATAATTTCTTCCCATCAATTTCCACAGCTTTCCATTCCTGGACCTTCTACTAAATAGATATTTTTTTTTTCCAAAATTGATTTTCCATACCTCTTATTATTTTTCCAAAAATTAAAAGTTTTGGCCTTTTTCCTGAGATTTTTAGAAGTCATGATTACTAAAACATTTCTTTTGTAATTTCTTCAAATTTGTTTTCGTTGTTAAGAACTTTTTTTTAAGAAAAACTGGACATCCATATGCAAAAGAATGAAACTATAAATTCCTATCTCTTGCCACATGCAAAAACCAAATCAAAATTGACTAAAGACTGAAATCTAAGACCTCAAACTATGAAACTACTATAAAAAAAAAATTAGGTGACCTCTCCAGGACAGTGGTCTGGGCAACCATTTCTTGAGTAATACCCCAAAAGCTCAGGCAACCAAAGCAAAAATGAATAAATGACATCACATCAAATTATAAAACTTCTACACAGCAAAGTAAACAATCAACAAAGATCAACAAAGTGAGGAGACAGCCTGAGAGAAAATATTTTCAAAAGTATCCATCTAAAAAGGGATTAACAACCAAAAAATATAAGGAACTCAAATTTAAAGGAAAAAAATCTAATATCCAGTTGAAATGGACAAAAGATCTAAATAGACATCTTTCAAAAGAAAAGGTGCTCAACATCATTGCTCATCATTGAAAAGTAAATCAAAACTACCATGATATATCATCTCACCCCAGTTAAGATGACTTTTGTCCAAAAGGCAGGCAATAATGAATGCTGGATAGGATGTAGCGAAAAGGGAAGCCTCATACACTATTGACAGGAATGTAAATTAGTACAACCACTGTGGAGAACAGTATAGAGGTTCTAGTGCTACCTTGACTCAGAATATAAATATAACCCTCCCCAGAATTTATCTAGTTTTAATCTAGACACCAAACATCCTGCTAAGATCTCTGCATGCAAGCAATGGGGAGAGGGCCACCATGACATTTAGTTCTAGTGCTAACTTGACTCAGAATATAAAAATCTTGTTATAGTGGTTACCCAGTTTACTTTCTACTGTCATCACAGCAGAAAGGACAGGTTTGTAATTCAGATGTTTTTGATACTTTATAGTGTTCTTTCCTTGACCAACTCAGAGCAAGATTGCATATTATCCTCTTGCCCATCTGTTTTACCAAAACCTCATATTTAAGTGGCTCAGAACAACTATCTGGTATGTAGACCTTTCCCCGAGGACTCGTATTGGACTCAGTGCTGACCATCAAACTGATTCCTGGAAGAAGAGCTTACATCTGATCTGTGCATTTTGGAGAGGGGATCTCTAGTTAAACCATTCTCATTGTAGAAAATATTTGCAATGGAGAAGTGAAACACAGAAAAATATGAGACACATAAGTTACCTTATTGATTACTATATTGGAGAGGTCCCTTGAAACAAAGGGTAACTTCAGATGGTTTTCTTTTTTTTCAATATTCAGTTGTCATCATGGTGATTAGTGGAGTCCAAAAATTGGTCCCTGTAAACTCCTCCATCTCAGTGTTAACTCAGTTTCTAGGACTGGATTTTGCTCTTAGTTACCCCTATCCTGAAACACACTCACATTTGATTTTTAGCTTCCTATGGACAAACCCCCTGAATGAAAGCCACTGACTCTCTGGTTCTCAGCCTACACTTTCCTCCAACCCATTCCCAGTCACTGTCTTTTATCAATATCCTTTTGGAACCCTAGAACCTTCCACTGCCATAACCACAATGAAATCAGATTTGGTGCCTAGAGATCACAGAAGTTTTACTGCTGGCTTTCCACCCAGATCTGCTGCTACACAGTGCTCTCTCTCTCTCAGCCACTGTTGCGCTGCTACATAATTCTTAGGATGTGATTCATACTCCCATCAGACCCCACTGCTCATCCAGTACTATTACTGTACTAGCTTTTTTTCTAAAAATATTCTATTGTAAGGAAATAAAATGGTTTTGTTTTGTTTTGTTTTTTTCTGGGCATGGACTCAGAAACGTCCAAGAAAGTGACACTTTGTGCTGACCATCAAACTGATTCTTAGAAGAAAAGCTTACTTCTTATCTGTGCATTTCTAAAATGAGAACTACGTTGTGGAGGGGGATCCCTAGCTCAGCCATTCTGATTGTAGAAAATATTTGCAATGGAAAAATAAAACACAGACTATGAGTCCCACAAGTTACCTGATCAATTAACCCAGACCTTTCATTTTATCACGTGAAGCCAGAAGTGTTAAGTGACTAACAGAAGGACTTGCAGTTTCTTAGAGGCAAAGCCAGTACTAGAATCCAATTTTTCTGACTCATAACAGATTATAAGTTTATATTATACATATAAGTATATGATTTCTAACAAAAAATTATAAGCATAAGATAGTTAATATTCTTTGACCTCTTATTGTTAGCCAGGCCCTCTACTAAGTATTATAGTATTATATATCCATTGTTTTATTCAATCCCTTTTTGAATAAAATCCATTGTTTTATTCAATAATAGTAATTATAAAGTAGGAACTATTAGCATTCCCTTTATACAGATAAGAAAGCTGGCAGTTTGTGTGCTGTAATAATTATGAGTGGAACCAAGGTCAAAGTGTGAGTAGGAGATAGGCAAAACTCAGAGCGAAAGCCTAGTTTTTGCTATCATAAAGGAGTAAGGAAGAATTAAAATACACCATTTATACAAGTTTGAATTTATATTTTATTCTAATTTTTGTTTGTCATGACAACTCAGTGGGTTGTCATGCCATGAGCTAAAAATGAAACTGAAAATTGCCTTTAGCAATCACATTTTAAAACATTCTCTCTCTTCATGGTTTTATTTGGGTTAGATGAAGAGACAGAAGCCCTTGCTTACTGCTTAACATTGTTAAACCACAGCTCCCAGTTGCTCACATTCTTATTCATTTCTCTGCTTATTTTCTTATCTATGAGTTCCCAACTCCTCCTTCCCAAGCTCCCCTCCCAAGACTGAGACCAAAAGAAGGTTGACAATGAGGGAGATTCACCACTGCGGATTAACACTTATGTCCTGGGACCTAGGACTAATGAACGCTAGGCTGCGTATCTCATGGTTAGGGGAAGAAATGCTTAAATGTAGTCATTCTGAAGAAACCAACAGATTGTTTTGGTCACCACCCCCCACCAACCCACCATCCATGATTAACCGTCTCTTCATATGAATGCTTTTTATCTGGCTTGACTGTGTTTTTCCTTTAAATTGGCAGTCTGAGCATTTTGTGGAGAGAAGAGACAGGAGAAGAAATGCGACTTGAAAGATGGTTGTGGGTGTTTTTTAACAAGTTCTCTAAAAACCTTAAAAAAGACCTTTAAAAAAAAATCTCTGTGAATTACCTTCTTTTGCTTTAAAAATATACAATATTCAATGTTTCCCACCAGTTTATGAGATACACCCTTTAGGGTAGAGAAGAGTGATTTCATTTTAGGCACCCAACCAAAACAAAATAATGTTTTCATTTAAAAAGGAACTTTTTACTAAAGTTAAAAGTATGAGAACACATAGAACATACATGTAGACACATTAACATAAGGATAACAATTATCAACTTTTCAAAATAAAGCTCCATCTATGTAAAAAGCTTTGGTAGGAAATCTATCATAATTTCAATATGACAGCTTTAATTTTTCAAATTTAATTTTTAAGCTGTCCTTTACTTTTCTTCCAACAACTTTCATTTTGAAAGTCAATTTCAAAACATCTTTAAGTTGGAAACCACAGGACAAAAGCAAGAACCTTTAAGCAGAGATCAAAAGACAATTGAAGAACCCAAAACAGAGCAAGACTTTTGCCTAGGCTTGCCTTCTAAAGTGTTTTCATGGGACTCTCAACAAGGTAGAATTATCTGTCAGTTAGCTATCTATGTAGATAAGAAGCAGATATATGACTCCTTGACTTGTAGATAAGTCAGGCAGTCATATATCTAGCTGCACCATTTGCACACATGTTTAATGCCATCTTGACATTCAAATGAGGGATACTGAGGTTCCCACTGCCTGTGTCCACAATATGGTGGGCTGAATTTTGAAAAATAGAAAATATGCTATTGCAAAATCAACATATGGTTCCTGCATAATGTAGATCTGCCTGAACATTGCAATGAACATATGGTAAAAGAATTTTGCAGACAGAGTGGTAGAGTTAAGGGCAAGAAGCTGACTTTGGTGCTGACTGCTTTTCTATTTTCTATTGTAGAAGAAAGTCAAATAATTTGGTCTTAAACACACATACACACTAACTGACAGAAAATAAATCAGTGTATCTGTTCCATTGCAGGGTGAGATCTTACTTTCTTATTCCTTATTCAGAAGTGTCAGAAAGAAATAAAAATATATATAGCTCTTGATAAACTATGGCGTTTTAGAAATTATACTTCTAGTACATTATTCAAATTGGCATAGTAAACACTCTTTGGGGTAATCTTTACAATTCAAGAGTCATCTGCTTTTCTCCAATAACTGAACTCTGAGCTACAGTTTGATTCTCCACCAACCATGATCAAATTTAAACTGCAATCCCATTCCCTGACCATGCCTGGTTACTCAAGCTGCGACAGTCTAAATATCTGTCTTAGAAATTGAGAATTGAGATTGAGCAAGAGCAGGTCATTCATTTCTGAGCATCACTGGCACTGATATGGAAACCTGTAATGTGTGGGGGTGGTCTGGAACTTCCTAAATAAAATAAATCAATTTCCCTAAATAAATGAATAAAGGCGGGGTGAGGGGAGAGAGAGAGAGAGATTTATAGCTGTTCTAGTGTTTGCCTAAGACGTAAACTAGCTGGCCTTTATATTTCATTATATATTACTTTGTTTTTAGAATCCATTTCCTTTTTGCTTAACTAGTATTCTTCTGATTGAAAATTAATACACAGCATATTGGTATCCTATGAAGGCATAAATTATAAATACAAAGATGATGAAGAAAAAAGGGTGAAGTTGAAAGTTTTGAGGATTGTCTTCCTCTCTTACCACTATTATATGCTGCTCTCTAATTTGAAATTGAATTTGTTTGTCCAAACAGAGTTGCAATTGGGAAAGAGATCTTTTCAAATTTCTTTTTAATCTCTTTGCAGCCCCACTAGCACAGTCCTGGGGTTCATAGGAGGACATATATTTATTATTTTAAAAATACGTTTCAAAACAATTTTCCATAATTTTAAGTGAGATGATTTCCATTTTTCTCTGCTCCTCCACTTCCCTCACTGCCTTTCCTCTCCTAGGTGAGGAGATGGGAAATGGCGTAAAACATTAAAGAAAAGATAATTCACCATTCAGAAGGAATTCCTGCCCTCATAAGGAACATGCCATGGGAATTTATTGCCAAATGGTTGGCCATTCTCGAGAAAATCTTGCAACCATATGATTCAGTAATCAGTTAAAATAAACTGCTGATAAACATATTTTAAAAAAAGAGGAACTGTTTTAAGTTTTGCAAAATTTATAACCTCATCATCATCTGCATTTTATTTCTCTAGCAAAAAGACAGGCTTCCAATGTCAGACTTCTGTGTAAAAATGAACATTTCTACACTCTCCCTTCCTGAGAAAAGGAATTATACCACAGTCTAAACAGAGAAATTGCAGCACAGGTTCATCCTCTTAGTGGGAGAAAGATACCAGACAAAATTCAGAAAATTTAGTGAGAGTAGCAGAATAAATGGGATATTACATGAGTCATAACAATTTCAGCTTTTTCTCTAATATAAAAAGAGAGCTAGTTTGGAGAACTTGAGCCATCCACTGCTGGGGAAAAAAAAATAATTGAATCCTCAATACCTTTGATTCACTAGTTTGTGGAGGTGAAAATGTAGCTTTTACTGCATGTACTAAAGAACTAAGTTGAATTACTTTATCTCTTCCCATCCTTCTACAGAATGTTTCTAATTGGAGTTTTTTCCTAAGGAAATGTGAGCCATTAATATGTAGATATTGATCTACAC
This sequence comes from Cacajao melanocephalus, assembly GCA_963573385.1. Taxonomy (NCBI): domain Eukaryota; kingdom Metazoa; phylum Chordata; class Mammalia; order Primates; family Pitheciidae; genus Cacajao; species Cacajao melanocephalus. The sequence continues at coordinate 21,202 of CAUYLG010029038.1, forward strand.
AAAAACTTTATTTACTTTTGTGGAGTTGGTGGGCTTTTATTCTTCCCTTCCGGAATGTGACATATTTGAAAGTTTTGGTTGGGTTTATTTTTGCGTGTGTTTTGTTACTGTCTTTGTTGTTTTATATCTATGACAACAGAAGGTTATAGTGTGTTCCTTCCTAAAATATGTAACATAATTTCAGAAACAATGAAAATAACTATCCTGTGTTTGCTGAATAACTTCAAACTATAATTCCTCCGTCATTTGCTCATTCTGTTTTCACTCCAATGAATGATGCAAAGTACTACATTTTTAAAACAAAGCATTATCCTTTTAAATACATGGCTACAATTCCTAGTCTTACAAGTTTATCTTTTGGCTTAGAAAAATATTTTGCCATAAATTGTATTGACTACTGAAGTATTAGGAAAATATATACAACCAGCTCTTCTGCATGTGATCAACAGACAAAATTCAAGATTATACCTTTTTTTTTTTTCTGCCTTCAACTCTAACTTTTTCTAACTACAAGTTACTCTGGAGCATTTTATAAGAACACCATATGGACAGTTATTTTTGTCTGACCCTTCAATTATTGCTTCTAGGCAGCTTTTTCATCTTGGCAGCAACTTACTCTATACAGAACCAGCACCTGATATTTCTTTTAAGATGAAAATCCAGACTCTTCACACAGGAATAAAGTCAGGAGGAAGATGGAAACTGACATTCCGCAGAGAACATGGCTCCAAACCAAGTCATTAAAGTGGGACATGGCCTGATTCATTTCCTTCACATAAATGATCCATTAAGCCATGAGCCAACCTGCCATACTTGGATTGCAATAAATATTTCCCAAGAAATAATGCCCTAAAAATAAAACATACATTAATGGTAGGTGGATATACTCAGTGAGGAAGTATTGATATAGTTCCTTCTCCCCATCACTACTGATTTGCTCAGTCTGGACCTGAATATTTGCAATAGCTTCCTGGCTAATCATTCACTATACCTTTGCCAGCAGGGACTGCTACAAAGCACATTTGATCATGTTTATCTCCCTTGATTCTAACCATGGAGTGTCACCTTCTTACTGGAGAAATCTCTAGCAGTTTCATTAAACCAGAGTGGCACTCTACAGATTTTAGGAGTTCAAAAACTGTCCTCGTCAGTTCTAAAAGTGCAAAATCCTTGAGTGGTTCCTATACAAATAAAGCAAGATATTCAAAAGTCCACTTTGCCTTCTTCCAAGGATCTTTCTTTCCTTTTTTGTATGTTCCCAGGGGTTCTTTAGTACTCATAAGCATGTTAAAAGATAAAGAAAAGCCCCACTAGATCAGTCCAATTTCATTACACTGAGTGTGGTGAATAAATGCTAGAGGCTCTTTGCAAACTAACTGAATAATTTGAGTTCCAAGTAAAGAAAATGACTAAATCCCATTTTCCACAGCAGTCACTTGTACTAAGGCAGTGTCGTTATCTATACTGACAAATATTAAGGAGAAGGATGCCCACTGTGCAGTGATTTGCTTAGTGGATGGGCTCCAGCCAAGCTAACTAAAGTCCTTTGATTTAAAATTCTTCTCAATTCCTTGGCCTCATTGGGAGAAGGTGACAGAGATAATCAGGTATTGTGGACAAGCGGTGCTGAATCTATGTGGTTCAGGAATGGTGAGTCTTTGTGGCAGAACAAAGAGAAAGATGAGTTTTTCTTCAGAAGATTTGCACTATATGAAAATGAAGGACTTCTCAAAGCGATAAAACTGACCTTAAAGTTTCGATCCAACATTCACTAGTGGAGACAGGTTATATCTCTTCTGCAGCTATCATCAGTGCTGAAGCAAAGCTCCTTTGAAACAGTAATTGAGGGAGCATTTACTTGCCAACAACAAGGTCAGTCATAGGCTCTCAGAAAGTACTGTAAATCTATAAATCTATTTATTTGTCATGCAATTACTTCCTGCCATGGAAATCAGCCCCACAAAAGCTGGTAGGACTGAGTCCAATGTCTATTACCTCACATGGGTAGAACTACCAAGCTCAATATTAAACTCCTCTCAGAATGGAACCTCCTCTCCCTCCCAGAAAGATTAGGACTTTTTGCCATTTGTTTACCGTTATAAGTGCAGCAAACTGTTGTGGTCCTAGGGTGATATCTTGTCCCTATCTATTTTTTTAGCAAGAGATGGCAATACCTATTGCTGAAGAAGAGAGCAAAAACAAACCAAAGTAATAAAATTGTAGTAATAATAATGCAAACATGGCATACAATATATTTTAAGAGCTTGCCTCAACCTACATCATGGACTTTACCTCTTGTCAATCCTTTAGTTGACTTATACTTGTAGTAATTGCATTATCTGTAATCTCTCAGAGAATCCTATTATTATCAGAATTGTTACTACTGCTACCTGGAATGCCTTTTCTCACTCCAGGTCCAATGGATGACATCTCACTTATTTTTCAGGAGCCTGTAGAAGGACACTTTTAGCTTTTGGGGAAGTCCAAGCAGATCTGAATATCCCTCTTTATTTGCTACTTTTGCATGTCTTCTGTCAATACGCTTTTGTTTTATTGCAACTCTTTAACTACATGTCTAAACTTCTATTTGCTAGGAACTTTTCAGGGCAGGGAATGTATCTAATTTATCTCCCTATGCGTTTTGTGGAAACAGTGCCTGGAATGTAATGAATCTTTAAAAAGAAATGTTTATTCAATCAAATACTATTCATTGATTCAAAATGGTTGAAATGGGGAGAACTTAAGGATAATTGATCCTCTAACTAACTGAGTAAGATATATACCATAAACTCATTACAGTGTTTGCTCAGTTGTATATAATTATCTACACACAAGTTTAAAACTACTCGAAACATAACTTTATGTTTTATAAACATGAGGCATGCACTCCAGCATAGCGTGGGCCCTGGGTGAACACATCATCTTCCTTCCCATAAATGGGGATGAAAACAAACCCCACTACTATTGTGTGAGGTCTATACCCTCAGTTATTTATACCACATGTGGGGAGGACTAAGTCTGCCAAGAGCACTATCTCATTGTCTCTTCTTATTTCGAGCCTCTCATCTGCTGACTCCTTTGTATTTTCTGTATTGTTGAGGAAACTATGTATTCCCCATTCACCATGTTTCCTTGGGAAGAAAAACAGCACACCCAGCTGTACTCCCAGTGTCCCCACCACATTTCCTCTTCTTTGGAGAAGAGACATGAAGCACGTATCTGATGAGTAAGTTTGGCAGTGGTCACTGGGATTGTGTGGCTCAGTCCCTGCTGAATTATCTTCCGTCTGCTCTCTGAAATGCAGCAAGCATCATGCAGCAGAGCCAGGAGCTAGTTAGTTAAGTCTGCCTAATTCCTGGATAAAGCATTAGTAACATCCCTTTGGTTGTACGTAGAAACTTTGTCTTTCATTCTAGGTTCTGTTAAAAAACAACAACAGCAGCAGCAGCAAAACACACGATTGGGAGGCCATTAGGCTAAAGCTGCTCCAGTGCTCTGCATTCTTATATAGGCAAACTAAAATTCGACTCAGTGTAAATGGCAAAACAAAACTTGAGCTTAACCAATCAAAAAACATCAACTGACTTCTCACTGAAGGCTTCCCACTGGAATGATCCAAATAAGGCTACTGCAAAAAGTTCTTTGTCTTGTATCGGCTTTCACCTTGTAAAATAATTTCCCTAACTCCCTTGCCACCACACCCTTTTGTTAGAGCCCAGAAACTGCTTGTGGTCTGGAGCTGCCTGATTTATGAACTGCTGTCTCCTCACGCTTTTTAAAATTTTAATGTGCCTATGTTTATCTTCTAATAGTTCTTAATATAGGCATTTTTGTGAAATCACTGCCTAATTCTTGTATCTGTCTTTTGATTAGTTTTGAATTCTGGAGAGGAAAAATTGTAATTCACTGACTCTTCCTTCCAAAGCCCCAACATTTATTCCACCGTGCTCGTAGAGAAGCGGTTTCCTTTGGTTTCTGCTCACTATTTTTGTTGTAGCCTACTTTCTCTAAACCCGAGCACCAGAGAATGACAATTCTGTAGTCTGTCTTTCAGTTTACTCTGGCCCATTGACACTGAGCCAAACTGTCAGATTTCCTTTCCCCCAAGGGATACTTGATCATCGATAAACGAAACACTGCAAGTTTTACTTGCAAATTCTCTACACACTTGCCCAAATCTATCTGAATCCTCTGGTTAGCTGGCCAGTATTCTACTGGTGCTTCCACTTAAATAAATAAATCTATAGAATCTGTCAAAATCCTTCTGAATATTTGATACGTTTGGCTGAAGGAAGTAACAGATTCGTTTTATTTTGTGAAAAAGGTTTAGTTCATTATTAGTAATGAATGATTATAAGATCAATTGATAAGATGTACATATGCTGAGTATCTTAGAAATAGAGAGGGTAATCAATGTTTATCTTCCCCTTCATAATTGGACCTTTTTGGTCAAATAAACCAGTCACTGGTAAATTTGATAACCAGTGGTGCAAAGCCATTTCCTAAGTTTCGAGCCACACTTTTACATAAATTTTCATACAATGGATAGCCTAACCTAAATAATTTTAGCCTCCCACCTATGGCCATGGAGTGCCTTAAATAGTCCGTAAAGCATTGCCCTCTTTTCTTTTATGGAAGAGACTTTAGTCTATCAGCAAACCTGCTACTATGCACCTCTCAGTCTCATAACCCTCATCTCCCTCTAGCTACATGAGTGATTTCATTAATACAGCTCCTCCTATCACAGTCGTTCATGAAGACACCAATGATCAGGATGGTGGTTTTTCCAGAGTGGAGTTGCTATCATTTCCCAAACACTGAAAACTCCAATGAACATTTGGTGGTAGAGAGAAACTGTGTGCACTTCTTTGGGGAAAAGTGAAGCCCTTTCATTTTTGGCTTCCTTTAGGACTTCCAAATGTGTCTCCCTTCAGTTGCCTTGGTGATTTCCTTGCTTTTCTGTCATCACAAGTGGCCCTTACTTTTCACCTGCTTTCTCTCCCTCCATTGCTACTGAGCAACTTGACTGGTGATGATAGAAACACAAGACAAGAGGCTTCAGAGGTCACACATGACTGTAGGACAAGGGTGATGAAAAACTTTTCAGTAGACATTTCACTTCAGCGAGTATATTTGCAGGAGGACAGGAGGGCAGTCGAGTGACTTTTGATCACACCACACTGCTTCCTAAGCCTGGTGGTTGATTATAATTTGTGTTGGTACGAGAAAGAAGCTGTATGTATTGAAAGAAAATACAAGTACTGGGAACAAGTGTTCTAGGTTGCTTTCGGAGTTGATGTCAAGGTTTTCCACATCAACATAACCCATTCAATTATTTTTTTTAACTTGTGAAGACAGCCCTCCACTTCACAGATGTATTCTCTCCTGAAAGCAGCTTCCAAAATAGCATGCCGCTGTTTACTCACAATGAATGCCTAGCACCCTTCAGCCCCTAAGATAAAACATGACAGTTACGCCCAGCATATTTCTCTCCTACATTCTGCTGGGAAGCCTTCCTCAGGTTGGTACTGCTTTCTCTCCGCTTTGCTTAGGCAGTTACTAAGAAGAAGCACTCATTCATTACGCTGATTTTCAAACTGCAATCTAGCCTTCTTTTTATCATCTGTGCTTGCCTCTATTGCATGGTAATGTCACATGAACCATATTTAGCATACTTACCTGGTTTTTACATTTTTAAATTTTGGCAGGTTTTGGAAAGCAAAGGCATTGCTCTCTGACAATGTTCAATGGTGTATGAGCTCTCTATTTACCTGGATGCCTTCGCCTTCCAGGTTAAGGATTTGGAAGATTTTGGGGACGAAGAATGGAGAAATGTTTTAATAAGGTTGCCTGTGAATGTCCTTGGCTGGTCTCTTGCTGCCTTACAATCAATTTGAAGTATCTTTATATATAATTCATTTTCTCCTCCATCTTACAGTGAATTCAACACAGGTCCTATTTCTACTTGCGTGAAAGTCATTTCTTTGGCCCATAAAACATCCCCTTCATATTCATTTTGTTCTATCTGTTGGTACATCTTATCATCCAGTACTTTGCTTCAAATTGACTCAGGTTGAGAACAAGGGTAGAATCTTGCTTGTTCTCACTGGTGAGTGAAAACTCAATCCCAGCTAGGGTCTTTCTGTTTTGAGGTGAACAAAACATGCAGCACACTGAGAAAAAAAAGAGAGAGAGATTTAATACAGGAGACGTGCACTACAATTATGTCAGGGTCGTAGCTGGAGCCTCTAACTAGAAATATGAGAACCTTGGTTCACCATTTCACCTGTGTTCTGAGCCCCAGAATTCTCCTGTATAAAATAAGAACATTGAACTATGTGGTTTCAAAATGTTGTTCTGATTCTAGCTATCTTAGTTTCTAAGCATCTTTGTGGCTAGTGTGACAAAGAACTAATTTATTAGAAATCAAAACTACCTTTGCCGAATAATAAAATTCCTTCACATGCTGACTGCTTTTCTGTAATATAGATTTTATCATGTGAGCCAAGTTGTCTCACAAGTATATAAAACAAAGTGCTGTCTCTAACATTCCAGCAAAACCAAGCTCTAACATATTTATGTCTGTTATCATTCTTCATATATTATCTTTTCACATAAAGATTCTTCACATTGGTTTCTTATGATTTTTAGGAGAAAGATATCAGATTATCTAATTTAGGCAAAGAAGACGGGGAAAAATGAGTTCTAAATACAAGTTTTTATTAAGCAGTTACATAATTTCTTATGCTGTAGCTTTTACATAAATTCTACAGGTCAAAGTTCCATTTCTTTTCAAAGCAATAATTTTATAAAGACTTCCAATATGTTTTTGGTTATCAAACTCTCCAAAACTGTTATCCTATAGAAATTTCTAGTATGTATGGCATTGTATCGGAGAAAAGTTTTAGAAATCTCAAAATTTTCCACCAGGAATTATCAGATATAAATTCAGTTGAGGATGATTATAGAAGAAGAAAAGAATGAGTAGGCAACTCCATCCCAACCCCCACTACCTCAAGAAGGCTTAAGAACAATAAAGGAAGGTGAGAAGAATATGAAAACCTGAGGATTTCACTCTTGTTTCTTTAAGGAAAATAATTGAATCTGGAATCATGGTGGAGCACAGAAATCAAAGCCCTAAAACTTAAAAAAAAAAAAAAAGTCAAAAGACACTAATTCAGGATGGAGTACTAGACTTGGAAAAATATCCTTCACTACATATGATAATCAAGACAGGTCTGTATGTTCACAGTTCAAACTGAAGGAAAGAGGGCACCCAAAATATTTCTAGTCAACAGTGTCAATAAATTAAAAACATGGCACTGCTACTACTAATGGGTTAATGTATGTTAATGGTGTTAAAAATCTTCCTAGTTTTCTGTATATTTGACTTTAATAAACAAAAATATTTGATAGATTCTCAATTCCAGTGGCCCTAACTTTATTTTTCCTATAGGTTTTAAAATTCAAGGTTGGAAATGGAAGTCTGTGTTTTTAAAACAACAATACTATCTTATGTGTGTTTGCCTTTTGAGTTTTGTGTTTTGTCGTGGCTTTTTTGGAGGGTAGGGGATGGCATGGAAGCTCTCATTTGATTCTTTGGATACTCTCAAGAGTGAGATATTTTTCTTTTCCTGAACGAGGAAACTCAAAGGTTAATTGTTTAGCCTGTGACTTGCCACAAGGCAAAAGAACAGTAGAGATGGAATCAATACCACCTTCACTTGATACCTATATTTCTCCCATTGTCATTTAAAACATTAAAAAGTGAATTCACGTTGAATTTAGAATAACCTAAACAGCTTTGCCCCCTACTTTTGCGATGTAGCCTCTTCACAATGTGTTTTAAAATCATCTGCCAGTGGTGTTCCAGTGAAAATCGTACTGTTCTTTGACTTGAAGTCCTGAATCTAAATCGCAACTATGCTACTAAGGCCCAAGAGCTCTTGGTCAAGACAATGAAACAAAGTTTTGTTTAATAATTATCTGCAAAATGGTAATCAGAATATCAATACCTCCCCCACCCCCTGAGACTGGTGAATATTGAATTAAATAATCTGGGGACACTTGTAAACTATAGATGATCACTGATAATTTATCATGTGTGCTTAAGTTGTTCTGTTTCAGAAAACTTCAGTGGCTTCCTGTTGTTTATGGAATAACATTTACACTCCTATGCAAGGCATTCAAAGTTCTCTTTGACATTCATTTTCAATCTTTTTATCTGCTAATAATAACAGCTGACATGTTTTGAGCAAATACTCTGTTCCAGGGATATACTGAATAGTTATTGTCTCAGGTAAACTTATATCAAGACTGTGATAAAAACATCATTATTATCCCAGTGTTATAGCTATTGATACTTGGAAAACTGAAGAATTTGCCTAGCTTCACACAGAAAATAAGGAAGGGTAGAACAGGGAGTCAAATTCTGGCTGATTTCAAAGTAAACTTAACTACCGTGTGGTACTTCTTCCAAATACAGCATTTTTCTCAAACATCTCTCCACCATTATTACACTCAATTCTATAACAAATACTTTACCATGGTAGAAAAAAAATCGTGGTTTAAAACTCGCATCAAGGTTGGACAATTACAGCTGAGTGCCTCAACTGGATGGGTAGTGATCAAGAGCGTAGTGTCTGAAAATAGATGGCCTGAGCTCAAACTGGTTCTACCACAGACCAGCAGCATGATCCTGGAGTTATTTCACTTCTTTTCTCTCATCTTTAAATGGCGATAATCAGGAATCCTACTTCAGAGTGTTGTGTAAGAAATAAATAAGTGAATAAACATAGGTGCAACTATTAGCATGGTGACTAGTACATACATAATACTATACAAATATTAGAGGTTATTGTTATCATTGCAATTCCATTCTATGTTATGTCCATGGCAGTTGTGTTTGCCATTGTACTTCACAAAAGAATCTGTCTTCCTCTTTCACCTAATTAGTTGACCTTATTTGTTCATATCTCAGCCCAAATGCTGCTTCACTAATGAACCTATCTTTGATGTGCCTTCCATGCCTCCTCTTCTTTTGCCTCCCACTAATTTGAGCTCTCCTAAGACACTGATACTCCACTCTGAGGTCTAGGAGCATTTATCATAATTTTACTTAAATAATAAGTTGGGCTATTAATCTTAGAATCTCTGCACTTCTCACTAAAAAGTGCTATAAGGGCAGAGGCCATACCCACTTGTTTATCTTGCACAGCAAACAAAGTTCTTGATAAGAATCTACTGAATTAATAATGAATGAATGAACTTCATGTTTCTTTATTTCTTTATATACTGTGTCATGGTTTGAAGATGCATTTTTTTAATCTTTTTCCCACTGAATCGTGTATTTTCAAACTCCCTGGCCAACACTAATTGACTAAAAATATTTATAGAAATTTCCCATAGTTACATCTGTACCATGACAACTGAATTACCATCTTCGTCCCCTTGAATATTAGATTTATGAAATACAAGTAGCTTAATCACCCTAAGAAAACAAGGAATAGACATCTTTTCTAGTTTTGAACACTGCTTTTAAACTACATTTTGAATGTGTTCCTTCAAAATTTGCGTAATCATTCATGAATCTCTTTTCATTTGAATACCACAGTAATGACAACTTAAGATATATTGTTTGTTGTTTATTCAAAATCGATTTCAATTATCAAAGTAGATGTTTATGTATGCACCTGTTTCTATACTTGCTATAGACTCAATGAGTAATATGATCATGTATGCTGTTGCAGTTTCAGAATTGTGATTTGAAATATATCATGGTAACTTCTGCAATAATAGAAGCAGTGTTTTTTATCCTGTTGTCATGGATAGATTTTTAAAACTTGAAATCTTAAGTATGTGCCACACTAGATTTACCAATGTTTATTCTGAATATAGCTTAATACAGCAAGGCTTCAAAACATTATGGAAATAAGGTTGGCTGAGCCCTAATCGTAACCAAAGGTGAACTCAAACCCTGGGGAAATCTCCCTCTTCTTATAAGCTGAAATCATGGAAGTTGTGCCTTCATTGTACCCCAACATAAGAAAAAAATGTATTTTATAATGAATGTGTTGTATTCTATTCATCATTAAATTACATCATCCTAGTGATGTCCAGAAAAAAAAATAACTTCTCCATTTTAGAGTATTATGAAGTTATGATCTCAAAACACCAGTTCCATCTCTATCCCTTAACAGTTGAGTAAGGCTGTGTGTGTTACGTAAACTCTTGAATCCTTCCCAGTCTGTAAAATGAGGATACTATTAGTTCATGTCTCACACAGATAATGTGAGGATTCAGTGATATAGTACCTTGAAGAGTTTAGCACAGATACTAGAATATAGTAAATGCTCAATGAATATTAATTATCATTTTATTGCTGCTGTTATTATATCATGTCATTCACATAAGCACTGCTATTCTTTCCACTTGTAAAAGTTTGTTCTTCTCTAGACTAATGGATTTTGATAGTTGGCTGACAATGTTGTTTTTTCTACCTTTCTTATTGCCTTACACATAGTAAATCATCAATTAATTGAAAGTTGATGTGCTAGTTTACCTTTATATTATTCTAATGGATGTATTTGTCTTCCAGAAATGCCAGTTGTGCATCTTTTTTATTCAGAAATCTAGTATTTTTAAAACCATGGCTAGGGCCAAATTCTAGAGAAATGGAGAAAGAAAGAAAGCTCTGTTTAATATTGTACTTAAAGCATTCATGCCAAATCAGGTGTTCTTAAGTTAATGATCTAGTCTAATGTAGTCACAGTTGAATAACTTCAGAAATAATTGATGAAAAAAAGCATTGATAAGGGATATGTGTGTGTGTGTGTGTGTGTGTTTCCTTCAATAACAGCATTTACCATGGGTTATTTTCTTTGAATTTCAAACCTGAATTTTTAAAAAATGCTGAGCCCTAATTTCAAGATTAAAACAATGTTTATTTTGTGTATATTTATAGTATTTTAAACAATTGATCTAGATGACGCAGCCACAATCAACTTTATAGTGCTGGAGACGTCTTAAAATTTGGTACGTTATTTTTTCTTTTCTTTTTGTTTCACCAGGCTGGAGTGCAGTGACACGATCTCAACTCACCGCAATCTCTGCCTCCCAGGTTCAAGTGATTCTGCTGCCTTAGGCTCCTGTGTAGCTGGAACTACAGGCATGTGCCATCTCGCTCAGCTACTTCTTGTTTTTGTATTTTTAGTAGACACAGGGTTTCATCATGTTGGCTTGGATGGTCTTGATATTTTGACCTCGGGATCAACCCACCTTGGCTTCCCAAAGTGCTGGGATTACAGGCTTGAGCCACAGTGCCCAGCCTTTCTTTTTAATGGGCATTGATGGGAGAGGGGAGGGGCACCTTATCAATTTTAGGACCAAAATAGCAGTGCTTTTGGTTCCTCATTTCTTCAATAGGCTCCCGAAAGTAGAGAAGGTGCATGCTACAAACCTAATAGATGAGAGTGGCTAGGATGAGGTTGATAAGGCAGACTACAGTCAAATCATGAGGAACCTCATGTGCCGCATTAAGGCAACTGAAGCAATAAGCATTTAAGCAGGGTAAGAGCATGATCAAACCTTCATTTAGAAATCACTTTGTTGCCTTAGAACATGGACAAGGATGGGGACACAATGGAGGTATCGGGAACAGTTTGAAAGTCAGAATAGAAGCTGAAGTAGCTGCAACTAGTGAGTATCGAAGTTCTAATGAGGAAGAAAGATAAGGAATTGAAGGAGTTATTCTCAGTTTTTAATATCTTCTCAAGATGTGAAAAAGGGAGGAAACAAGCCTTCTAGAATCTTTTATATTTCTATTATCTAGAATACTTACATATTTAAAGCTTTGGATTGCTAATAAAGTCTGAGCATAAGAAAGCAAAACAATGCAGAGGTGCACACACAAACACACATGCAAACACACACAACCTTAATCCAGGTCAGGGAACCTCACAAAACAAAGACAGAAAGGAATGTGGGGGAATCAGCACACTGCCAGAATAAAGACTAAGTGGCGGGAGAGGTACAAGTAATGCATATGAGGGTTCATCATATTGATTTGTTTGGATATTTCCATAATATTTGTTATTATTTCTATCAGTGTCCAGTATTATTATAAGTACTTCAACCTACCCATATAGTTGTAAAAGTGTATTGAGCTGATCTACTGAGCGATAATAAACACCTTCCTTTGACTGGTCTACTGAGCATTGACAAACACTTTCCTTTCAGGTGTGGCTGGTACTTCTGCCTTACACGTTGATGGAAAAGAGCTGAAAAAATTGAATTCTGTTTTCTTTGGAAGTATAAAGGAGGAAATCTTAATTTTGAAAAAGAATAAAGAGAATCCCATTATCATTTTACTTTTTCAGAATGCCAAATCCTGGAAAAGTATGATGCTAAAGGAAATACAAGATATCTTGCTGCGTGCTTAGGAAAAAGAGAATTGAAGCCTCAATATCATCTAACCTATAGTCAGAGAATTGGCTATAAAATGAGTTTTACTTCATTTCCATGGAATCTAAACACCTAATTTTATTTTATTACATTTACTTTATCACATGTTTTTTATACACAGTAGCCTCTAACATCTACAAAGGACACATCTAGAAAGAACATATCTAGGCTCACCAATGTCAGGGTTAATGTGTTTAAGTTATCCCTCTTTTGTTGTATTTTTCATTAACATTCTTAGTAAATTTTAGTGGTATGAACCCACTATATGTGCATAGCTGAAATCTGGTAAGCTGTACAATGCACGTCTACAACCTAAGCAAAAGAAATGTGATGCTGTAAGATTAGATGGTTAGACTTTTAAAAAAGGTCAAACAGCCAAATAAAAACAGGATAAGAAAATGTGAAAATTAGAGTCATGCAAAATAATACTTCATACACATCATCGAAAACTTTCAGGTATATAGGATGTAGTAAATTTTGAACTAGTTTGAGAAAAGTTTCAAAAATTCAGTCCAGGTTCCACTAGTGACTCAAAATATGACCTATGAATATTCCTTTCAACTGTTTGTTCAACTATGTAAAAATTTATGTTCTTGGAAGCACAGAATAAACCACATAACAGTCATTGGGTACTAAGTGCATTTGGAAAGCCTTTAGGGGTCAAGGGTTTTGAAATTCTCAATGTAATAAAAAATCTAAAACATATATCTTTTTCTGCTAGTCTAGTTGAGTAAGTATTCATCTCACAGTAAATACCCATATTATTTTTCTACAGTTATCTAAAGTTCATTATATGAAGACACTTTCTCATTTTCCTGATAAAATTCATTTTTATCAACTATCACAAAGTATGAATTTCTACATCCTCTGCAGTCTCAACACCAAAGCAATGTTATTTCCAACTAGTCATGGACTGAGGTTGGAAAGAGATTAGTGGTAGAAGAGAGAAGGGCTTTTGCTGTGAAATTTATTATCTTAAATGCCAGTGGTTTAGTTCCCAGATAGCTTGAGGATGATGTGATTTATTACATTCAGTACCAGGAGAAGTGTAGAGATTTCACTAAATGCAGGGAGATAAGGCAGAAAACAATAACTAAACCACTGAAACTCAAACAGTATTGGAGAATTGCTAATGCCAAAGACAGAAATGCAGTGGACAGATCAGTTACTGTAAGAACAATCTTGGTATATTTTTTTGACACTATATCTGTTTCAAATCAAAATGGGTGAGGGCTGAGCTTCAATAATAACTTCAATATAGTTTGGCTGTGTCCCCACCTTAATCTCACCTTGAATTGTAGTTCCCATAATCCCCACACATTGTGGGAGGGACCTGGTGGGAGGTAATTGCATTACAGGGAAAGTACCCTCATGCTGTTCTCATGATGGTGAGTGAGTTCTCTCTTGAGATCTGATAATTTTACAAGGGGCTTTTTCCCTTTTGCTCGGCACTTCTCCTTCCTGCCGCCATGTGAAGAAAGAGGTTTTCTTCCTCTTCCACCATGATTATAAATTTCCTGAGGCCTCCCTAGCCTTGCTGAACTCTTAGTCAATTAAACCTCTTTCCTTTACAAATTGCCATCTCAGGTATGTCTTTAATCAAAGCATGAGAATGGATTACTACAAGCTTCAAATGTTCTTCAAAGTTCAAAGAGTACAATTCTGAATATGTGAAAAGAAGAATGGGAAAATTTTCAGCTATCTACATGCAAACATCATAATTTCTGGCATTAGCATTTTATGAATTAAAGTATGGATTCGTTTTTTGGAATGAAGGCCAAAATGGAAGTTCATGTCTCTCTCATACAGAGTCCAAAAATAAATGGTCTAGGACTTATACGGGTGTTTTACTGTTATTAGAGACCAAGGGCCTTTATTTCTTCTTGCTAATGCATTACAGATCTCCCAATCTCAGATAACTTCTCTTTAGCTCCTGCTAACCCATTCATATTCAGCCAATCAGAGGGAAAAGATAATGGGAAAGAGAAAGGAAAAGGGAAAGGCATGCTACTTTTAAAAAAGGCGTAACCTAGAAGTTATGATTACTTTTAACTTATAACCTATTGGCTGGGACACAGGCACATTTAGATTCAAGGGAGGCTAAAAATTGTCTTTATAACTGGAGCCATATGCCTCACTAAAATTCCGTTAGCTATAGAAGAAGGGTAAAATATGTATTTAAGGGGAAAAGATCAGTCTTTGCCACAGTCCACTGCGTATCTCTCCTCTAAAAGTTTAAATCCCTTCCCACACATCAAACTGCAACATGAGGAGCCACAGCAAGACCTGATGGCGAGGACTGCACATCACCCAGAGAGATGGACTTCAAGTTGGATGCAATTTTGTAGTTGTCTCCCTTGTAGATTGAGCGCATATTCCAAGGAAGACAATTCCAAAATTGATGTGCAGTTCACCTGATGTGGCTCAACAGATTTGGAATATTAAAACCTAAGAAAAAAAATGATCTTTTTTTCTCTTATGCCAATATATAATGATGAATTAATAATAGCACAAATGCATTACAAATATTTTTTCAAAAGAAGAATAGGAAATTAAGCAGTTACCAATCTGAAGCAACCATCAAATCCCACTAGGCAAGAGTCATGAAAAGTCTTTGTTTTGTAACTGAATTAAGTTCCTTCATTTCCTTATGGTAGCTCATGGTATTGTAATACCCTCTGGAAATAGCTATTGTGATTCCTTGTTTTGTCCTTTGGGAAACTTTTCTTGTCTTTATCCTTCATAATCAAAACACTGAAAAGTGTATTTTTAGAGGCTGGATAATTTGTGCAGTCTACCTGAAGGTGGTACAGATTTAAAGTCAGGGTTTTGCTTCAGGGTTTAAAAAAAATCACAGGGTTTTTTTAGGTGGCTTGTGTTTCTTTGAAAATACAACTTCTTAAAACATTTAGTAGGCTTCTAATCAATGTCTTCTGCAACTAATAAGCAAAATCTCATTAAAACATACTTTTTATACTTAAACATACTGGTCTTTAATTTACTGACTTCTTTCATTCTGCCTTTAATGGATTGAAGGCCCAATATCTTGGCTGGGCGTGGTGGCTCACGCCTGTAATCCCAACTTTTTGGGAGGCTGAGGCCGGCAGATCACGAGGTCAGGAGTTCAAGACCAGACTGGCCAACATGGTGAAACCCCATCTCAACTAAAAAATACAAAAATTAGCTGGGCATGGTGGCTTCTGCCTGTAATCCCAGCTGCTTGGGAGGATGAGGTAGGAGAATTGCTTGAACCAGGACCCAGGAGGTGGAGGTTGCTGTGAGCCAAGATCGCGCCACTGCACTTCAGTGTGGGCTACACAGCAAGACTCCATCTCAAAAAAAAAAAAAAAAAAAAACCGGAAAAGAAAAAGAGAAGGCCCAACATCTTAATCTGATTTTTGCCCCTAAACTCACTTTCATTGTCAAATTGAAAATTCCTATAGGACCTGCTTGGGAAAGACTTGAAGCCACAATTTTATCAACTGTTAAGCCTACGTGTTCAGAGCAACCTGTTCTAACTAGCCTATGTTGCAATATCACCAGTAGAAAAAAAAAAACTCACAAAAAGAAGGTAACACATAGGAATATTCTAAGGGTTTCCACCCAATTCTATTAGAGTTATGAAAGCTCTAGTTTTAAGTCTGCTTTCAAAGGTATTTCAGATGACAGCATAATGAAACATTTGTCTACATAATAAAGGTCTTCAACTTTGTAGCCTACAATAACCATTTCCTTGCTTACTTTAAACAATCATGAAGAGGGAACCACATATTTCAGATTTTTTACGTTAGCATTGCTCTCATAGGTAGCATCTGTATTATTCAAATTTGTAAATGCTATCAATAAGGGATATTAAAGAATAAAGATATTTCTTTCTTTCTAGTAATTGGCCAGATATAAACCATCCAAAAAGAATACAGAAAAGAGATAAAATAATAAAGATATAAACTATGTATTGAATAGAAAATAACTAAAAATCATAAAGAATATCAACAAAGTCAAAAGTTGTTTCTTATAAATGGCTAATACTATTGACATACCTCTGGTAAAATTAATTATATAAGAGAGAGAAGAGAAGGATGACCAAATATCAGTATTTAATAGTTAGACATAACAGATGTTGCACATAATAAGGATAAGAACATGTAATGAAAATGTCATACCAATAAATTTTAAATATTATGACTACATTTTTCGAAAAATTAATATCACATTCAAATTCAAGAAAAATCATATACCTATAACCATGAAAGAAATTGAATTAGTCAAAAATACTTGCACAGAAAAGTTAAGCCACAGGTGGATTTCAAGAGAATTCTGTCAAATATTTAAGAGAAAAAAGTTCAAATCTATACAATGTCTTCTAGAGGAGAGCTAAAGAGGGAACACTACTCAAGTCACGTAATGAAGCCATGATTACTTTGATACCAAACGGGACAATACAATTTTGTGAATAAAATAGCATGCCAATTTCACTTGTGGACATAGATGAAAATAACATATATTAGCAATATATGAGAAGTATAGTATTTCACACCCATGTTTAGCATAACCCGGGAATGATAATTAGTTTAACATTAGAAAGTTAGTCGTTGTAATCCTCCATGATAAGCAAAAAGTTCAAAATTTAGTGGAGAGACTACAGTTTTACTTTGCAATAGAAAATTAGAGCCTTTCATCCAATTCTAAGACCTGAGTCAGTTTACAGACCTGCAATGTTGTGCAAAAAGGAGAAGCCAGATCCTATTACCACAGGTTTATCCAGTAATTTTCTTTTTATCCTTCTTCTAAAAGACCTGCAATGAATCACCAAATTGATTGAACCCAAGGAAGAATGAAGCACTCCCTATTCTTTAATGGGATGTTAATTTGAAGCTGAAATAATCTAGAAAAACTGAAAATCGTCTGTGGTCTAGCCATCAGAAGGGACACTTATGGAAGTCAGGAGATAAGCATTTTGGCCAAAATCCATTGTACAATGGAACCAGTGAGTCTGTAAAATTACCTGCTAATCGTTTCCTCAATTCCTGGAAGCATCCAAAACATACTCATCAATGGGAGAATCCCCACATGGTTTTACTGACTCAAATAGTAAATTCTACTCTGCTAGAAATGGCCAAGTAAAATACTCTGAAAGAAACTCATCTCTCTCTCTCTCTTTTTTTTTTTTTTCCAGTAACTGAGACCATGCTCTTATTTCCGTATTATAAAAGTAATACATGGATGCATGCTTATTTACAAAATGTAAAGAAAACATTATTGTATATAGAGCACTTTTCCTCTGCTCCACTATCCTTCTTAGCCTCTGGAAAATATTATTTTACTCTTTGTCTCCACAAATTAATTTCTTTCTTTCTGTTTTTTTTGTTTGTTTGTTTTGTTTTGTTTTTAGATTCCATGAATAAGTGAGAATATACACTGTTTGTCTTTCTGTGCCTGGCTTGTTTCAATTAACATAATAACCTTCAGTTCCATTCATGTTATTGCAAATGACAGGATATCATTCTTGTTACGGTTGACTACTACCCTGTTGTTTATAAGTACTATATTTTCTTTATCCTCTCATCTGTTGATGGTTCTTTAGGCTGCTTCCAAATTGTAGCTACTGTGAGTAGGGCTGCAACAAACATGAAAGTGCAAATATCTCTTTGATATATTGATTTCCTTTCTTTTAAGTATATAGCCAGTGGTGGGATTGCTGGTAGTTCTATTTTTAGTTTGTTGAGGAACCTCCAAACTGTTCTCCATGGTAGCTATATTAATTTACATTCCCACCAACAGTGTCCAAGTGTTCCTTTTCCTTTACATCCTCTCCAGCATTTGATAGTGCCTGTCCTTGGATAAAAGTCATTTTAACTGAGATATAATATCTTCTTGTAGTTCAAATTTGCATTTCTCTGATGATCAAGGATGTTGAGCACCTTTTCATATGCCTGTTTGTCATTTGTATTTCTTCTTTTGAGAAATGTGTATTGAAACTTGTGATGGTTAATACTGAGTGTCCATTTGATTGGACTGAAGGATGCAGAGTATTAATCCTGAGTGTGTCTTGTGAGGGTGTTGCCAAAGGATATTAATATTTATGTCTGGACTGGGGAAGGCAGATCCTCCCTTAATCTGTGTGGGCACCATCTAATCAGTTGCCAGCAAACATAAAGCAGGCAGAAAAATGTTTTCCAGTATTGGGTGCATATATTTTACAATTGCCATATCCTCTTGCTGAATTCACCCCTTTATCATTACATAGTGACCTTCCATGTCTCTTCTTCTAGTTTTTGTCTTGAAATCTATTTTTCCTGATGTAAGTGTAGCTACTCCTGCTTTATTGGTTTTCATTGGCATGGAATATCTGTTTCCATTCCTTTATTTTTAGTCTATGCGTGTTTTTATAGGGGAAGTGTGTTTCTTGTTGGCAACAGATGATTGGGTCTTGTTTTTTAATCCATTCAGCTGCTCTGTGTCTTTTGATTGGAGAGCTTAGTCCATTTACATTCAATGTTATTATTGACAAGTAAAGACTTTCTTCTGCCACTTTGTTACTTGTTTTCTGCTTTCTTTTCTTTCTTTACTATCTTCCTTTTACTTGAGATGATTTTACCTGATGATACAATTTAGTTTCTTGCTTCTTTTTTTTAATTTGTTTCATATTCTTTGGCTCAAGGTCAACATGAGGCTTGCAAATACTATCTTGTAGCACATTATTTTAAGCTGATAACTTAATGATACACACACACACACACACACACAAGTAAAAAGAAAACTAATAAGGTCGCTGTACCTTAACTTTGTCCCTAAACATTGTAAGCTTTTGTTGTTTCTATTTAAAATGACCATATCTTGAAATGTTGTTACAGGTATTATTTTTTATTGATTCATCATTTAGTCTATTTAAGATAAGAGTGTAACTGACCAATGGGTTCTTCTTGCCTACTACTTAGACAGAGCTGACTTCTCAAGACAGAGGAATTGCAATAGAGACAGAGTTTAATTCATACAAAGCCAGATAAATGGGAGACCAGAGTTTTATAATTACTCAAATCCTTATCTCTGAAAACTTGGAAATTAGGGTTTTTAAAGATAATTTGGTACATAGGGGGCCAATGGGTCAGGAGTACTGATTGGTTTGGTTGGAGATAAAATCATAGGGTGTCAAAGCTGTCCTCTTACGCTAAGTCACTTCCTGGGTAGGGGCCCCAATAAAAGATGAACCTTTTTATTGATCTGGATGATGCCAGTTCATCCATCAAATACAGGGTCTGCAAAATATCTCAAGCACTGGTCTTAGGTTGATGTTATCCCCAGGAGCAATTTGGGCAGGTTCGGAATCTTGCAGCCTTCAGCTGTATGACTCCTAAACTATAATTTCTAATCTTGTGGCTAATTTGTTAGTTCTGCAAAGGCTGGCTAGTCCTCAAGCAAGAAGTGGGTGTGTTTTGGGCAAGGGCTGTTATTGTCTTTGTTTCAAAGTTAAAGTATAAACTAAGTTCTTCTCAAAGTTAGTTTGGCCTATGCCTAGGAATGAACAAAGACAGCTTGGAGGTTAGAAGCCAAATGGAGTTGATTAGGTCAGATCTCTTTCACTGTCATAATTTTCTCAGTTATAATTTTTGCAAAGGTGATATCAAGAGTAGTTTACACACCACAGTTATAGTGTTATAACTGTGTACTCAGTATTACCAGTGAGTTGGTATTGTTGTTTTTTCTTTTTTTAACCTTCAGATGATTTCTTATTTCTCATTAATATTCTTTTCTTTATGATTGAAGAACTCTCTTTAGCATTTCTTACAGGACAGGTATGGTGTTGATAAAAAGTCCCTCGGCTTTTGTGTATCTGGGAATGTAATTCTCCTTCACCTTTGAAGGATATTTTCACAATATATGCTATTCTAGGGTAAAACTTTTTTTCTTTCAACACTGAAAATATGCCATGCCACTCTCTCCTGGCCACTAAACTTTCCATTGAAAAGTTTGCTGCCAGACATATTGGAGCTCCATTATACGTTATTTGTTTCTTTTCTCTCTAGAATCTATCTTTTCTTTATCCTTTACCTTTGGGTGTTTGATTACTAGATGCCTTGATGTATTCTTTGAGTTATATCTGCCTGGTGTTCTATATCTTTCTTGCACTTGAATGCTGGTATCTTTCTCTAGGTTTAAAGAGTTTTCTGATGTTATCCCTTTGGATAAACTTTCTACCCCTATTTTTTCTGTACTTCCTCATGAAGTCAAATAATTCTTAGATTTGCCCTTTTGAGGTTATTTTCTACATCTTATTGGCATGCTTCATTTTTATTCTTTTTTCTTTTTCTTTTTTGCCAATTCTGACTGTATTTTGAAATAGCCTATTTTCAAGGTTTATTCCATTATTTCTTCTGTTTTATCAGTTCTGCTATTGAAAGACTCTTGTGCAACTGTCAGTATGCCAATTAAATTTTTCACCTCCAGAACTTCTGCTTTATTCTTTTAAATTATTTCAATTTTTTGTTAAATTTATTGGTAGAATTCTGAATTCCTTCTTGGTTTTATCTTGAATTTCTTTGAATTTTCTTAAGGTTATTTTTAACTCTCTGTCTGAAAGGTTACATATCTGTGTTTTCTCACAATTGGTCCCTGTTGTCTGATTTAGTGTATTTGTTGAGGTCATGTTCTCTTGGATAGTCTTGATACTTGTAGATGTCCTTCTGTGTCTGGACATTAAAGAGGTAGGTATTTATTGTAGTCTTCTCAGTCTGGGTTTATTTGTATTCATCTACCTTGGGAAGGCTTTCCAGATAATTTAAAGGATTTGAGTATTGTTGGTCTAAGCTATATCTACTTTAGGGGGCACGCCAAGGTCAGTAATGCTGTAGTTCTTGCAGACTCAGAGAGGTATCCCCTTGATGGTCTTGAACAAGATCCAAAAGAATTCTGTGGATTGCCAGGCAGAGACTACTTTCCCTTTCTTTGCTCTCCCCCAAACAAATGAAGTCTCTCTGTCTGTGTTCTGAGCCACCTGGAGCTGGGGATGGAGTGACATAAACAAACACGTGGCCACCCCTACTAAAAGTATACTGAGTCATTACCACTGCCGGGGCATAGGGGAGGCATCAATGATCAAAGACTGTTTTTCTACCACTTCAATGCCTCTTTTAGTGTTATGAAGTTAAAACCAATTACTGTGAGCACTCACCTGATTTTTAGTTCTTAAGAAGGTGCTTATTTTGTGTGTAGATAGATTTAAATTGGTATCCTTATGGGGAACTGTTTGGTGGAAACTTCTATTTTGCAGTCTTGCTCCACCCCAGATCCTAATTTCAATTCTTTTTGATAAGTACTTCGAAGTTAAATGGCTGGATTATATAGTAATTTTATTTTTAATTTTCTGAGGAACTTCTAATTTGTTTTCCATAGTGGCTGCACTATTTTACTTTTCCACCAAGAGTGTACAGGTTTCCAATTTTTCACATCCTAGCCAAGATTTGTTATTTTTCTTTCTTTAATATAGTGGCCATTGTCACAGGCATGAGGTAATATTTCATTATAGTTTTAATTTGCATTTCTCTGATGATTAGTGATGTTGAGAATATTTTTATGTATCTGTTAGTCATTTGTATATGTCTTAGGAGAAATGTCCATTAAAGTCTGTTGTCCATTTATAAATAAATTGTTTGTTTTCTTGCTATTGATTTGAATTCCTCATATATTTTAGATATTAACCCTTTATCAAATATAAGTTTTGCAACATTTTCCACCATTCTATATATTGCCTTATTACTCTGTTTATGTTTCCTTTGCCATGTAGAAGCTCTTTAGTCTTTAATGTAGTCCCACTTGTTTAGTTTTGATTTTGTTGTCTCTTCTTTGGTGTTACATTACAATAAATCATTTCCAAGACCAATGTTATAAAGGTCTTAGCCTATGTTTTTTTCTAGAAGTTTTAGGGTTTCAAGTATACCCAGAGATATAATTTTAATATGTTCAGTTATTTTATCCATTTTGAGTTGATTGTTGACTTGGTTGTCTTTTTTTCTTTCCTATTGTCCTAGCTAAGAATTCCAGTAACATGTTGTATAGATAGAAGTTGCAAGCGTGGGCATCCTTGCCTTGTCCCTTATCTTAGATGAAAAGCTTTCAGGTATTTCGTTTTGAGACTGATGTTACTAGTGAGATTTTCATATATGGACTTTATTATGTTGAAGTAATTTTCTTCTAATTTGTTGAGGGTTTTGTTGTTGTTTTTGCTGTTGTTGTTTTGATAGGGAGTTATTTTGCCAAATGCTTTTTCTGGATCTATTTAGGTGTTCGTATAAATTTTATCCTCTGTTATGTTAAAGTGGTGTATCACATCAATTGCTTCCTATATATTGAACCATCTTTGCATCCCAGGGACAAATTCCACTTGATAGTGTAGCACTTTTCATGTGCTATTGAATTCGGTTTGCTAGTATAGTCAGCCCTCTGTTTCTATGGGTTAAGTATCTGTGGACTCAACCAATCATGGATCAAAAATATTTTTTAAAAAATGGATAATTGCATCTGTACTAAACATGTACAAATTCTGTGGTTGTTATTTCCTCAACAATAAAGTATAACAACTATGTATATAGCATTTACATTGTATTAGGTAGTATATGTAATCTAGAAATAATGTAAAGTATATGGGAGAATGTGTGTAGGTTATATGCAAATACTATATCATTTTATATAAGGACTTGAGCATCTGTAGATTTGGGTATCCACAGTGGGTCCTGAAACCAATCACCCACAGAAGGACCACTACATTTGGTTGAGGATTTTTTCATTTATATTCATCACAGTTATTGGCTAGCAGTTTTGTTATAGAGTTTTTGCCTGACTTTGGTAACATAGTGATGCTGGCCTCACAGAATAATTTAGGAAGTGTTCCCTTCTTTCTTTCTTTCTTTTTAATTTTTGGTAGAGTATGGGAAGAATCATTGTTAATTCTTATCTGCATGTTTAGCAGAATTATCTAGTGACGACATCAGGTCCTGTGATTTTCTATGTTGAGAGATTTTTTTGGTTATTGATTGAATCTCCCTGCTAATTATTAGTCTGTTAAGATTTTATATTTTTTAATTATTCTGTTTTGATGAGTTATATGTATCTAGAATATACACATCTCTTTAAGGTTATCCAATTTTTGGCATACTATTGCTCATAGTAATGATTTATAATCTTTTTAAAATTTTCACATCAGTTTTAATATCTCCTGTTTCATTCCTAATTTTATTTATTTGAATCCTTCCTTTTCTTTGTTAAATGGCTAAGAATTTGTCAATTTTGTTGTTTTCAAAAATCTACTTATTAGTTTCAGTGATTTTTTTCTGTTTCAATATTCTTTGTTGTTTTCTTTTTTTTGAGACAGTCTTGCTCTGTCACCAGGCACGCCAGGCTGGAGTGCAGTGGCATGATTTCGGCTCACTGCAACCTCCGCCTCCTGGGTTCAAGCAATTCTCCTGTCTCAGCCTCCCAAGTAGCTGGGACTACAGGCACGTGCCACCACGCCCAGATAATTTTTCAATATTCTTAATTTTTCTTATTTTTGTTCCAATCTTTATTATTTCCTCTGTGCTACTAGATTTGGCCTTAATTTTTTTTCTAATTCTTTGAGGTGTAAAGTTAGTTTTTTTTGTTGTTGTTGCTAGGTCTGTCTTATTTTTTAATATAGTCATTTGCTGCTTTACACCTCCCTTTTTTTGTTGTTTTGCTGCATCCCAGAAATTTTGGTTTGTTATATTTTTATTTTTGTTTGTCTCAAGATGTTTTCTAATTTCATTCTTGATTTTCTCTTTGACTCATTAATGTTTTCCAGAAGTATTTTATTTAATTGCCATGTACTTGTAAATTTTCTTCTTTTCCTTCTTTCTGCCTTTATTCCATTGTGGTCAGAAAAGATACTTGGTATAATTTAATCTTTTAAATTTGTTAAGATTTGCTTTGTGACATAGTGTGACCTGTCTTGGAGAATGTTCCATGTAAACTTGAGAAGAATATGTATTCCGCTGTTGTCAGGTAGCGTGTTTGTAGGCATCTGTTAGGTCTATTTGATCTATAGTATTGTTCAATTTTGAAATATTGTTCTGTTTTCTAATTAATCTTCTGCCTAAATGTTTCATTGTTTATTAAACGTTGGGTATTGAAATCCCCTATTTTTGTATTGCTATTTCTTCCTTTTGTCATGTCAATTATTGGTTTATATATTTGGGTACTCTGATGATGGGTGCAAATATATTTATAATTATTATATCTTCCTGGTGAATTAGCCCTTTTATTATTATATGCTGTCCTTGTTTGTTTTTTAATTCAAATTTTGACTTAAAGTTTATTTTGTCTGATACAATTTTGGCCAATTCTGCTCTGTTTTGGCTACCATTTTCATACAATATCTTTTTTTCAATCCCCTTACTTTCAGCCTATGTGTATCCCTAAATCCAAGGTAAGTCTCCTGTAGACAGCATATAGTTGGGTCTTGTTTTATCTAAAAGTATTTAGCCGCTCTGTCTTTTCATTGGGAACTTTAATCCATTTACATTTAAACTGATAGAGATGAACTTACTGTTGCCATCTTGTTAATTATTTTCTGTTTACCTTACAACGTTTTGTCCCTTTTTTCTTTCTTCTTCTCTTCCTTTGTGTTTCATTAATTTTTTTTGTGGTGACATGGTTTGATTTCTTTTTCATTTTCTATTGTGTATCTTCTATAGCCTTTTTTTGTTGTTAACATGGTGTTTCTAGAAAACATCTTATAAATATCTCTTTTATTTTAATTTATAACAGCATAATTTAACTTCATACAAAACTGAACTCTTTTGCTTCTCCCATGCACACATCATTTTATTTATATCACAAATTACAGCTTTTTATTGTGTATCTATTAGCACATTGTTATAGTTATTTTCGTATTACTTTCTTTTAATTTCTATACCAGAATTGAAAATTATTTAAGCACCATTTAAAAAATATTACAGTATCCTATATTTGTCTATATATTTACTTTTCTTATATACTTTATATTTTTATATGTTTTTGTGTTACTCTAGCATCCTGTCACTTCACCTTAAAGGACCCTATTTAAAGTTTTTTGTTACACAAGTCTAGGGGTGACGAACTCTCTCAGAGCTTATTTATCTGAGAAAGTCTTTTTTTATCTTTCATTTCTGAAGGGCAGTTTTGTCAGATACAGTATTCTTGGTATTCAGGATTTTCTTTTTCCAGCACTTTGAATATAGTTTCACACTTTTTTTTTTCTTTTATAATCACATTTCTTTCTAGAATGCAAGGATTCTGCTGAGAAATCTGCTGAAAGTCTTATTGGACTGCCTATACATTATGAGTTTCCTTTCTCGTGCTGCATTCAAAATTTTCTTTGTCTTTAGCTTTTGACAATATAGTTACACTCTTTCTCAGTATGAACTTATTTCAATTTATTCCAGTTGTAGTTCTTGTTGTAGTCTGTGTGCTTCCTAAGTATGGGTGTTCTCTACCTTCTTTAGACTTGGAAAATTTCATAAATTATTTTTTCAAATAAGCTTCTGTCACATTCATTCTCTTTTCTCATTCTAGGTCTTCTGTAATGAGTATATTGGTCTGCTTTATGGTATTTTAATACTTTATAAGTATTTTAATACTTTATAAGTCTCATATGCTTCTCTATTCTTTTTTATTTTTTTGTTACTATCACTGGATAATTCCAAATGACCTTTCTTCAGGTTCAGTGGTTATTTCTTCTGCTTAATTAAATATGCAGATAAACCCCTTTAGCGAGTTTTTCAAGTTAGTGTATTCTTTAGCTCCAAAATTCTTATTTTTTAGTATTTTATGTTTTTGTTGATACTCTCATTTTGTTCATGCTTAGCCTTCATAGTTTACTGAACTCTTTATTTTAGTTACATGGAATTCTTTGTCAGGTTATGCAAATACCTCTTTTTCTTTATGGTTGATATCTGGAGATTTGTTTCCTTGATTGGATCATATTTCCTTGTTTCTTTCTGAGAATTTTTACTTTGTATTGGAATCTACACGTTTAAAAAACAGCCCCCTCTTTTTTTCTTTATGAACTGACTTCATAAATAGAAAGATCAGCCATCAATCCAGCTAGAGATTCTCGGTGCCTTTTGTACCAATATGGTTTGGCTCTGTGTCCCAACCCAAATTTCATCTTGAAATGTGAATTAAAATCCCCATGTGTTAAGGGAGGCACCTTGGGGAGGTGATTAGATCATAGGGGTACTCCTTGTCCTGTTCTTGTAATAGCGAGTTCTCACAAGATCTGATGGTTTTATAATGGGTGTTTCCTCCAATTGCTCTGCACTTCTGTCTTCTATTGCCTTGTGAAGAAGGACACTTTTGCTCTCCCTTTCACCACAATTGTAAAGTTGCCGGCAGCATCTGCAGCCATGTGGAACTGTGCATCAATTAAACCTCTTTTCTTTGTAAATTACCCAGTCTCAGGCAGTTCTTTATAGCAGTCTATTAATGAATTAATACAATAAATTGGTACTGCAGAGAGTGAGGTGCTTTTATAAGGATACCCGAGAATGTGGAAGTGACTTTGGAACTAGATAACAGGCAGAGATTGGAACAGTTTGGAGGGCTCAGAAGAAAATAGGAAAATATGGGAAAGTCTGGCACTTCCTAGAGACTTATTGAATGCCTTTGACCAAAATGCTGACAGTGATATGGACAATGAAGTCTAGGCTGGGGTGGTCTCAGATGGACATGAGAAACTTTTGGGAACTGGAATAAAGGTGATTCTTGTTAAGCTTTAGCAAAGACACTGGTGGCGTTTTACCCTACCCTAGAGATCTGAACTTGAGAGAAATGATTTAGGGTATCTGGCAGAAGATATTTTTAAGTGGCAAAGCATTCAAGAGGAAGCAGAACATAAAAGTTTGGAAAACTTGTAGCCTGATGATGTAATAGAGAAGAAAAATCAATTTTCTAGGGAGAAATTCAAGCCTGCAGCAGAAATTTGCATAAGTAACAAGGAGTCTAATGTTAATCACCAAGAAAAGGGAAAAACGTCTCCAGGACATGTCAGAGACCTTCATGGCAGACTCTCTTATTACAGGCCAGGAGGCTTAGAGGGAAAAGGTGGTTTTATAGGCCAGGCCTAGGGTATCCCTGCAGTTTGCAGCCTAGGGACTTGGTTTCCTGTGTCCCAGTCAGGAAAAAGGGCCCTGTGTCCCTGTGGCTAAAAGGAGCCAAGGTATAGCTTGGGCCATGGCTTCAAAGGATGAAAGCCTCAAGCCTTAGCAGCTTCCATCTGTCATTGAGCCTGCAGGTACACAGAAGCAAGAATTGAGGTTTGGAAAACTTCACCTAGATTTCAGAGGATGTGTGCAAACTCCTGGATGTCCAGGAATAAGTTTGCTACAGGGGTGGGGCTCTCAGGAAGAACCTCTGCTAGGGCAATGCAGAAGGAAAATGTGGGATTGAAGCCTCCATACAGTGTCCCCACTTGGACATTGCCTAGTGGAGCTGTGAAAAGAGGGCCACCATTCTCCAGAACTGAGAATGGTAAATCCACCAATAGCTTACACTTCACATATGGAAAAGTAGCAGATACTCAACTCCAGTTCATGAAAGTAGCCAGGAGGGGGGCTATACCCTGCAAATCCAAAGGGGCAGAGCTGCTTGAGATGATAGGAGCCCATCTCTTGCATCAGTGTGACCTGGATGTGAGACATTGAGTCAAAGGAGATTGTTTTGAAGCTTTAATATTTAATTACTGCCTCACTGGTCATCAGAATTGCATGGGGCCTGATCCTCTTTGTTTTGACCAATTTCTCCCATTTGGAACATGTGTATTTACCCAATGCCTATATCTCCATTGTATTGAGAAAGTAAATAATTTACTTTTGACTTTACAGGCTCATAGGCAGAAGGGACTTGCCTTGTCTCAGATGAGGCTATGGACTTGGCTTTTGGGTTAATGCTGAAATGAGTTAAGACGTTGGGGAACTGTTGGGAAGGCATGATTTTATTTAGAGCTGTGAGAAAGACAAGACTTGGGAGGGGACAAGGGTGGGATGTTATGGTCTGGCTCTGTGTCCCCACCCAAATCTCATCATGAATTGTATTCTGAATTGTAATCCCCACGTGTTGGGGGAGGGACCTCAAGGGTGGGGACTAAATCACAGTAGTGGTCCCCCCATTGCTGTTTTTGCGATAGTGAGTGCTCATGAGAGCTGATGGTTTTATAAGTGGCTATTCCTCACTTTGCTCTGTACTTCTCTCTCCTGCCACTTATGAAGAAGGATGTGTGTGCTTCCCCTTCTGCCATAATTGTAAATTTCTTCAGACCTCCACAGCCATGTGAAACTGAATCAATTAAACCTCTTTTCTTTATAAATTACCCAGTCTCATGCAGTTCCTTTTTAAATTTTTTATTTTTATTTATTATTATTTTTATTTTTTTGAGACAGAGTCTCACTCTGTCACCATGTGCCAGGCTGGCATGCAGTTGTGCAATTTTTGCTCACTGCAACCTCCGCCTCCTGGGTTCAAGCAGTTCTCCTGCCTCAGCCTCCCAAATAGCTGGAACTACAGGAGCACACCACCATGCACAGCTAATTTTTTGTATTTTTTTTTTTTTTTTTAAGTAGAGACGGGGTTTCACCATGTTGGCCTGGTTGGTCTCGATCTCTTGACGTTGTGATCCACCAACCTTGGCTTCCCAAAGTGCTGGGATTGTAGGTATGTGCCACCACATCTGGCACCTTTTTTAATTTTAATTTAATTTTATTTTATTTTATTTGGCTTTAAGTTTTGGGATATATGTGCAGATATTGCAGAATTGTTACACAAGTATACACATGCCATGGTGGTTTGCTGCCTCCATCCCCCTGTCACCTACATTAGGTATTTCTCCTAATCTTAAACCTCCCTAATCTCCCCACCACCTGCTATTCCTCCCCTAATTCCCTACCCCCAACAGATCCCAGTGTGTGATGTTCCCCTCCCTGTGACCATGTGTTCTCCTTGTTCAATACCCACTTATGAGTGAGAACATGTGGTGTTTGGTTATCTGTTCTTGTGTCAGTTAGCTGAGAATGATGGTTTCCAGCTTCATCCATGTCCCTGCAAAGGACATGAACTCATCCTCTTTTATGGCTGCATAGTATTCCACGGTGTATATATGCCACATTTTCTTTATCCAGTCTTTCTTTGATGGGCATTTTGGTTGGTTCCAAGGCTTTGCTGTTGTAAACATTGTCTCAATGAACATATGTGTGCATGTGTCTTTATAATAGATCGATTTATAGTCCTTTGGGTATATACTCAGTAATGAGATTGCTGGGTCAAGTGGTATTTCTATTTCAAGATCCTTAAGGAATCACCACACTGTCTTCCACAATGGTTGAACTAATTTACACTCCCACCGACAGTGTAAAAGCATTTCTGTTTCTACACATCCTCTCCAGCACCGGTTGTCTCCAGATTTTTTTAATGATCGCCATTCTAACTGGTGTGAGATAGTATCTCAATGTGGTTTTGATTTGCATTTCTCAAATGACCAGTGATGATGAGCATTTTTTCATGTTTCTTGGCCACATAAATGTCTTATTTTGAAAACTGTCTGTTCATATCTTTCCCACTTTTTGATGGAGTTGTTTTTTCTTGTATATTTGTTTTAGTTATTTGTAGATTCTGGATATTAGCCCTTTGTCAGATGGGTAGCTTGCAAGTTTTTTTCCCATTCTGTTGGTTGCCAGTTCACTCTAATGCTTGTTCCTCTTGCTGTGCAGAAGCTCTTAAGTTTAGTTAGATTCCATTTGTCTATTTTGCCTTTTGTTGTCATTGCTTTTGGTGTTTTAGTCATGAAGTCCTTGCCTATGCCTATGTCCTGAATGGCATTGTCTGTGTTTTCTTCTAGGGTTTTCATGGTGCTAGGTCTTATGTTTAAATCTGTAATCCATCTGGAGTGAATTTTTGTATAAGGTGTAAAGAAGGAGTCCAGTTTCAGCTTTCTGCACATGGCTAGCCAGTTTTCCCAACACAGTTTATTAAACAGGGAATCATTTCCCCATTGCTTGTTTTTGTCAGGTTTGTCAAAGATCAAATGATTGTAGATGTGTGGCATTACTTCAGAGCCCTCTGTTCTGTTCCATTGGTCTATATCTCTGTTTTGGTACCAGTACCATGCTGTTTTGATTACTGTAGCCTTGTAGTGTAGTTTGAAGTCAGGTAGCATGATGCCTCCAGCTTTGTTCTTTTTGATTAGAATTGACTTGG
>CAUYLG010029039.1:0-41882 GCA_963573385.1 Cacajao melanocephalus
CAAAACATACATTTTTCTCAGTATCACATTACACCTATTTTAAAAGTGACCACATAATTGGAAGTAAATCACTTCTCAGCAATTGCATAGCATTTCACAGGTTTAAATAAAATATTGGTTGGCTGCTTGTTTGTTGTTTTCATCCCTTATTCCTTCCTGTCTCTATTGTTAAGCACAATTATTGGCATAAAAGAGGTTTTTAATACCCATTTTTAGACTGCATTCTAGCCTGGGCAATAGAACAAGAATCCCGTTCTCTTTCCCTCTTTCTCTTCCTCTTTCTTTCTCTCGTACATTCTTTTTTTTCTTTCTTTCGCTCTCACTTTCTTTCCTTTTTCTTTCTTTCTTTCAAAAAAAAAAAAAAGAGTTTAATGTTATAATTAAGTCCCTACTAGTGTTGTGAGTACTAAATCAAAGAATTGCTATCATGTAATTCTTTGAACGGATAAACATTTTGGGAAAAGGGAAGGCAAATTTGGATTCTAGTAGGATTGATATTTAAAATTTATCAGTTATAGTTTCGGAAGATGTGAAACTGACT
Organism: Cacajao melanocephalus; assembly: GCA_963573385.1. Lineage (NCBI taxonomy): Eukaryota > Metazoa > Chordata > Mammalia > Primates > Pitheciidae > Cacajao > Cacajao melanocephalus. Next base: position 542 of record CAUYLG010029039.1, read on the forward strand.
GCAGATCTATTACATATGTTAATTAAAAAAGGGGAGCAAATGGCGTGGAATTTTACTACTCCTTGAGAAAGTTCTACTAGCCTTAATGTTCTAGGGGATATTGTGACATTGCTAAGTTCAATTCAGATTAGTCCATGGAAGCCTCATTGGCATAATAGGGAAAAAATGAATTCTCTAAAGAATGAAGCTTTCAAATTCATTAGGACAAAAAATTACCTGTCTTCCTCTGTGTATTTATTTTTGCTGCAGCTTGAGCCCCTCTTTTAGCTTCAGTGCCACTTTATAATGTGGACAGATGAAACTCCATGGAGGGGTCACGCACCCATGTTAACCAAAAATTAAATTCTTAAGCCCCCCAACCAACTGAACCCATCCCCCTATGGCCAAGGGGATTCCAAAGAAACCTGAAAAACTAGTTCAGGTCATGAAAGGAAGTGGGGATCAGGCATACCTCATTGTACCTTCCCTCTTTTGGAGTTTAGCTACAACTCACCAGCATTAACATGAAAACAGAGATCTGGCTGGGCATGGTGGCTCATGTATGTAATCTCAACACTTTGATAGGCTGAGGCGGGCAGATCACTTGAGGTCGGGAGTTTGAGACCAGCCTGGCCAACATAGTGAAACCCCGTCTATACGGAAAATACAAAAATTAGCTGAGCGTGGTGCCGGGTGGTGCCTATAATCCCAGCTACTTGGGAGGCTGAGGCAGGAGAATCTCTTGAACCTGGAAAGTGGAAGCTGCAGTGAGAGGGAATTGTGCCACTGCATTCCAGCCTAGGCAACAGAGGAAGACTCTGTCTCAAAAGTAAACAAACAAACATTAAAAGAGAGATCTTAAAGACTGATAGTATATACTCTTTGTAACAATAAGACACCAAATTCCAGCCTGACTCTAGCATAATGTCACATGACAGATAAAGAAGGAAATAGAAATATTTTACCATAAAATAAGTCTCTTTGCCATATTTTGAAATGGCTCTTTTCATCTATAAAGAATTTCTATTAACATAACTAGATCTTTCCCCTTGTGGTCCTTCCCATCCTGAAGAGATTAATAATCTGGTACCTTTTAATGTCTTATAAGAGGCATTTAGCATCTATTCTTTTGAAGCCTGCTACTAGGAAGCCTCATCTAATCTACATAACAAGAACCTTGGCCTTCATAACCTCCCTTATCTTAAAGCCAAGCATTTTTTTTTTCCCTGCTGACTTCAACTTTAGGTAAAGCTTAACTGTTTTAACCAATTGCCAATCAGGAAATCTTTGAATCCATCTTTGACCTCAAAACACTGCCTCCCTCCCACCCCACCCTGGGCAAAATGTGTACCTCACACATATTGATTGATACCCTTTGTCTCCATAAGATGTGTAAAACCAAGCTATAATCTAACTCTCTCGGGCACGTGTTCTCAGGACCTCCAAAGGCTATGTCGCAGGTCATCGTACTCACATTTGATTCAGAATAAATATCTCTGAATATTTTACAGAGTTTGGCTGTTTTTGTCAACACTCACATGACTTCAGGGCTGAGAGACAGGTGACATTAGTCACTGAGTGGCTGGGCATAAGAGGGGTCACAACTGCTCAGCTCCAGGTAGGAATATAGGTCCAGTTTTGGCATATCTTCTGAGTTTTCATAAATGCCCCACTCTGGATTTTTTTTATTTTTTTTATTTTTTTTTATTTTTATTTTTTTTTTGTTATGGAGTCTTGCTCTGTCACCTAGGCTGGAGTGCAGTGGCGTGATCTTGGGTCACTGCAACCTCTACCTCCCAGACTCAAGTGATTCTGCTGCCTCAGCCTCCCAAGTAGTTGGGATTACAGGCATGTGCCACCATGCCCAGCTAATTTTTGTATTTTTAGTAGAGACTGGGTTTCATCATGTTTGCCAGCTGGTCTTGAACTCCTGACCTTAGATGATCTACCCCCCTCAGTCTCTCAAAGCGCTGGGATTATAGGCATGAGCCACTGCGCCCGGCCCCAACTCTGGAATTTTTAAATGGAAGCTTTTTGATCTTTAAATATTGCCAGCAAATTCAAAACCTGTATGTAATCTTCAGTCTACCTATTTGTTTTTTCTCTGCTCTGTGTATTAAGGTGTAGTTTGTTCCCATAGATTAGACAAGACTCCAGGGCTTGTATTCAACCAGTGCATCTGGCTATTAAAATGTTAAAATACCTATAAGTAGCCACTGCCTGGTGCTAGTGGCCCTGGGGAACATTGTGTATTCAGTCCTGGGGCCTGTGCCAGCCCCTTGTCTCCTGGCCTGTCCATGGCAGTTTCCTGTACTAGCCCTGGCTTCTGTAGCTTTGGACCAATATGGGCCAAATCATGATTGGGATCTGGCATTCCCAGCAGAGTGGCAGTGAGACACACTGAAAAGCAAAACCTTTGTTTCTGATAGGCTCTTCTCCTTCTCCCCAGGCTTGGCTGTCCGCTGCTCATTGGCCTATCCCAGTGTTGTCTTTACCTGGTCAGTTCAGGGTACTGTAGCTTTCCCTTTGATTAATGAATATAACATTCATTAATTATTTTTGATTTCACTCTGCCATCTTTAATGCATACTTCTCAAAGATATTTTATCAATGTTTTGCCCTTAGAGTGATCGTTTTCTGTAGACATAAAGTTTTGTTATTCATTCCTTTGCATTGATAAGGCCTTTCTTTTGATTATATTACGTTGGTGCAAAAGTGATTGCAGTTTTGGACCATGATTTTTAAATCATTATAACTAGGCCCAAATACATCTTTATAAATCAAAATAGGAACCATTACAATCAACACATTTTTGTTAACAAGAAATAAGTTTGTTTATTTCTGCAGCATAACAATTCATGCTTCGGGAATCAGCAAACTCTTGGAAAGCATTTTTTGCATTCTGCTGGTGGGTGTGGAAGTGTTTTCCCTGCAAAAAGTTATTTAGGTGCTTGAAGAAGTTGTAGCCAGTTGGCGAGAGGTCAGCTGAATATGTCAGATGAGGCAAAACTTCATAGCCCAGTTCGTTCAACTTTTGAAGCACTGGTTGTGTGACCTGCAGTCAGGTGTTATTGTGGAGAAGAATTGGGCCCTTTCTGTTGACCAATGCCGGCTGCAGGCATTGCAGTTTTTGGTGCATCTCATTGATTTGCCGAGCATTATTCTCAGATGTAATGGTTTCGCTAGCATTCAGAAAGTTGTAATGGATCAGACTGGCAGCAGACCACCAAACAGTGACCATGACGTTTTTTTTGGTGTAACTTTGGCTTTGGGAAGTGCTTTGGAGCTTCTTCTAGGTCTGGCCACTGAGCTGGTCGTCACTGGTTGTCACATGAAATCCACTTTTCTCATCACACATCACAATCCAATTGAGAATGGTTTGTTGTGTAGAATAAGAGAAGACAGCACTCCAAAATGACAGTTTAAAAAAATTTTTTTGCTTAGCTTATGAGGTACCCACTTAACGAGCTTTTTCATCTTTCCAATTTGCTTCAAATGCCAAACCACCATAGAATGGTCAACATTGAGTTCTTTGGGAACTTCTCATGTAGTTGTAAGAGGATTAGCTTGGATGATTGCTCTCGGTTGGTCATTGTCAACTTCTGATGGCCAGCCATCCCTCCTCCTCATCTTCAAGCCACTGTGCTCCTTATCTTCAAGGCTCTCATCTCCTTTGCAAAACTTCTTGAACCACCACTACATGTACATTCATTAGCAGTTCCTGGGACAAATGCATAGCTGATGCTGTGAGTTGTCTGCTGCTTTAAGACCTGTAACAAAATTGCTCAAATTTGCTTTTTGTCTAACATCATTTCCATAATAAACAGCAGCAAGTAATAAGTCATTAGCAAGACAACGTGAAGTGAGAAATTTGCATTAAAATGATATATAACATAACCACATTTATTTAAGAATGTATTTCAGTATCAAACAGTAGATTTCAATAATGCTAAAACTGTGATTACTTTTGCAGCAACCATTTTCCTTTTGCTTTCCCACTTTTCAACTTTAGGATGAGTGGGGAGTGGACACAGCAGGCACCTTGTGAGTCATTGGATTTTCCTGGTTTGTCTCTTATCCTTTGTCTTGCCATGTTCTGCTCATTACTGTTTTATGGGCCTGCTCCTTGGGGCTTACATAGTCTTCTCGCCTTTGCTTTCACGGCTCCTTCTGCTTAGAAAATGCTTCTGGTTCTATCACCTATGCTGATGGGTTGCATCATCTTTGATTTTCTACAGCTATAGGTAATGTCTTTTCCTTGAACTTTTAAGGAAAGTAGCTCCATCTGTATGTCCCTCACAGTATTTACCACTTTGTATTTCCTGTCCTGTATTGACATGAGGAAATGTCTTTTGTCTCTACTTAAACTCCACAGCTGCACTGTCCAGTACAGTCTCCATTAGCCACCTTTTGCTGATTAAGTTTAAACTCATAAAAATTAACTAAAAAATGTAGTTCTTCAGTGGCATTAGCTCCATGTGGCTGGTGAGGACTGTATGGAACAGTACTGAACATTTCCATCCTCAGAGGATGTTCTGTTGAACTGAGCTGCTCCCATGGCTTGAGGGCATTGGTTGGTCCTGCCCACCCCTCTCCTCCCTCAGTTCCAAGCTTGAAGCAGGCCTGTGACCCTCCTGAATTGCAGTAGGTTCTATTGCAGAAGAATCAGTATACAATAGTGGTAATGACCTAAAAGGAAGAAGCTGAAGCAAAATTAACATAAGTAAAGAGCTTTTTCAGGCCAAATTTGAGGATTGCAACCTGGAAGCATAAATGCAAGTTGCTCTGAATATACCCTCTGATTAGCAGCAGTTACAAGTGGATTGATTTAATTTTATTTTATTTTTAGAGATAGGATCTTGCTCTGTCACCAGGCTGGATTGCTGTGGTCTGATTATAGCTCACTACAGCCTCAAATCCTGGGCTGAAATGATCCTCCTGTTTCAGCCTCTCCAGTAGCTGGAACTTCTAGTGTGTGCCACTACTCTGGCAAATTTTTAAAAATTTATGTAGAGATGGGATCTTGCTATATTGCCCAGGCTGGTCTTGAACTTCTGGCCTCATGTGATCCTCCTGTCTAGGCCTCCCAAAATGCTGTAATTACAGTGGTAAGCCATGGAGCCAGGCCACAGTGGATTTTTAAAGGCAGAAAAGGGAGATCGAATGGGCAGATGCAAAGTTGTCAGGAATTCTCAGGGGTTTACAGAAATAACCTTGATTAGTGATTGACTATACATAGTTAAGCTATATAGTATGGTTGTAGTGTCCATTATGGCATTATTAGATTATAGCTACTTGTGGCAATAGCAGGCTGCTTCAAGAGGTGAATACATAGCTCAAGGGGGGAGTAGGGCATGATTGAGGTCTCATTTTAATGCTTCTCTGGGCCTCACAGTTTGTCAGGGCTCTCATTCCTCAGATGAAAGTGCTTTCTTTCCCCAGTGGTGAGTGTGTAGTGTAAATTCTTGGAGCTTAGCTGCTTGGCTCTGTGTACTGAAGCAAGTACTGAGTTTTCTGAGCCTCCGTTTTTTTAATGGGTAAATAATCATAATGTGTATAACTCTTTGTTCTGAGTTCAAAATGAAACACCTTCTTTCCTGTGTTGTGCACAGGTGGGCATTGCTCTTGAGAATACGAGGTGGTAGGCAGCCACCTGGGTCTGTACCAAGAAGGTGGCATGTGGTTTCATTGGGGCAGGAGGAGGGTGGATTCTACTCGGAAACATTTGTCTTTCCAGCTGAGCAACAGGCCAAATGACTTGCAGGTTAATCCACAGGATCATTTTAAAAACATGGGCATCAAGGAATTTGTCTTCCCAAGCCTGATTTTTCTTGATTATTTTTAATGACACTTTGTATTTGTCAGTCACTCATATTTTCAGTTAATGAAAACACATAGGTATTGGACTTTGTTTCTTTGTGGCTACTGTGAAGCACCGAAGGTGGTCGTTTTTGACAAAGCTGTTATAACTCTTAATAAGTTGTTTAACCTTTAAGGCTGGGCGAATAAATCTTAAGGAGTTTTCATCTTGGTAAGGTGCCTGTGCCTCTGATGAGATTAGTTTCATATTTCAGGATGTTCTATTCTGAAGGAAACCAAGAATTTCTTCAGTATAAATGAAACCTTAGCACCAGCTTTACCTCAACAGATGCAGGGGAAATCAGCCTCTTTGTCCTGTAATTGCTTTCATCAGTTCTCTAAGGCAACAGCCAAATTGAAGATCTCAGGGGAGGGAGTTTTCCTGCAGGGAAATTCCTGTTTATGGTGATGGCTGTGCACCCATTTGTCAAGAGCTATTGTTATTCTGATGTGGCACCTTCCATTCCTCCAGTCCTGTAAAAAACATTACATCTATTAGAACCTAATTACCTATGTCATTAACATGTTGATCCCCACTGAAATTTCCTGGAGTTTAAAGGAAGACACGATGTGGGTGTATGATGGACATATTTGGATATTTAAATGTTGGAATTACTTGGGAAAAGGTGGCATATAGTAGCATAGTGTAAGGAATTCTGTGTAGAATTTTCATCTTCCTACTTTTAAGGCATTATGTATATAATGTATATTTAAATGTATATTTAAAGTAGAATTATTTTAAGTTACAGTGACTAAAAAATATGTTGTCAGTTTCTAATAACTTTAAAAAGTAGTTCAACACAGAATTTTGGATAAATGGATGACAAAAAATGGGCTTTCAGTTCATTTTCTTTTATGGTGACTAGGCTCCTGGGATTTTCTTCAATCTGATTGTGCAAAATAGTTGACGCACTGGATTTTTCCTATCCATTCACAAGTATCCTCCCACCCATTCCTCCAGTCTTTCAGCCAGCCATCTGGTAATCATTTTTATTTATAGTGCCAGGAAGTTGAGTGGATACAGAGATGTATATTTCAGATATGCAGTTTTATCTTTTTAAGGAACTCCTATCTGGGTGCAGTGGTTCACTCATGTAATCCCAGCACTTTGGGAGGCTGAGGTGGGAGAATCACTTGAGCTCGGCAATTTGGGACCAGCCTAGACAACATGGGAGAGATCCCCGTCTCTACAAAAAGTAAAAAGTAAATAAATATATAAGTATATAACTCCTTTGGTTTGAAGAAGACTCTGGAATTATGCGTAGCAGGTCAGAGTTCTGGCTCCAAACACAGACTTGAGAGTGTACTTGAATCCTACCAGCCAGAAGTATGAGAAATAGCCAAAAATAGATTGTGGTAAGCCTCAGTTTAGAAAATTGTCAATCATTTCTCCAGAAAGTAAAAATTTAATTTAAAAATTGGAAATTAAATTGGACTGATTTGCATAGATTATTTACCCATTACTTGGGCGCTACATGTGCTTTATTTAACTGATTTAATTTTCGTAACAATGCTGTAAAAGAAGCAATCATATTCCTGTCTGACTGATGAGAAGAGGGGCCAAACATGCATGGCTGCCACCTAACCATTAAGGAGTCCAGTCTTGGTCTGAATCCATTAGAAGCTCATGCTTAAGCTTTAAGTTGTTCTCAATAGAAAGGAAAAGGTCCAGTTATCCAGTTCTACCACTTGCTACTATCCGTGTGGCCACTGATTGTCACTTAGCTTTTCTTTGACTAATTTTTGTCAGCTACCACAATGGGAATTGTAATGCCTTTCTTATCAAACTTAATACCCTGCTGTGAGGATGTCATGGAATAATGTATGTGAAAATGCATGCTACAATGTGTCATGTTACATAAATGAAAATTAATATTCTTATACTTATTCTACTGCATTTTGGAGTCTTTCACAACAGTCTGAGAAATTCTTCTATTCTAGCCAACGTCAGTGGGTTGTCAATTTGTTCCTAAGTGTTTATTGGGCAATTATTGTGAAATACTGAAGTGGTGGAAATAGAGACAATTACATGACAAATTTTGAATAATAGTATATTCTTTAAAAAGCTGCTAAAACCTGGTATTTTAATAAACTAGACACATGGAACTCTTGCCTTATTTAAGAAGTAGACATAGGGCTTTATGAAGGCAGGATTAAGCATGTAGTTGGCTAATGTCAGTGAATTTTTCTTGAATATTCAGGACATAAAACAAAAAAGGAGATGTTTATATATAGCCTAATTATTTTTTACATGTGATTTGGTCTGTAAGCCAGTTTACAAAGAAACTTATGCTTGTTTCTTAAACTGTAGATTAAGAATATCTATGGAAATTATCAAAATTAATATTTTGTTTACATAAAAGTAGGAATGCGTTACTTAGTAGCTGTTATTCAGAGCTTAGTGTGCTCTTATCTAAGAGGCTTCATGAGTATCCTGAAATAACTCCAAAATTCATCAAACAAATGGGAATGATTACCATGAAATCAGGCTGCTGACTTAGATTTTTCTGCAATTAGTGGGAAAGCATCACACGTGGATTTATGTTATTTGGACTGACTGGGGAAAGCTTAAACCAGACTATAGATTTTCAAGAATTACTTGGTAGAGCTTCTTAGAGAGGTCTTGTGAAAACTAAGTAAAACCCGGTTTGAAAAAATCAGACCACATATGTCTACAGATTTGAGGATCAGAAAGGCCACAGTGTGGAGAATACTGAATTCTGTTACAAAAGAGTGATTAGTGTGTTTTCCTTCAAGTCATAAAGGCAAGCTAGTTACTCAGAATGAATATTGAGTGCTGAGATTTTTGTCCTAGGGCCTTGAAAGGTGATAGAATCTAGGAAACTAAATTGGCAGGTGAAAAAAGGGTTCAATTATTCTGTAAAGAGGCATGTCTTCATGAAGAATAGAGTGGGAGTGAGGTAGAGTAATTATCAACTATATTTTAGAAAGTCTTATATAAAAGTAAAATACTGCAACATACCCTGCACTCTCAGTGCATTTTATGAGGTTCTGTTTTTCCTCTCATAGAATTTACGATCTATATAATTGGCTTATTATGTTTATTGTTTAGGTTGTCTCACTTATTAAAATGTATTCCAAGTGCCTAGAACAGTACCTGGCACATACTAGGTAGTAAATAAATATTTATTGAGTGAATAAATGAACCAGAGGCTAGGTTCTTTGTGGCCCTTGGTCTATTTGCCTGAAAAATGAGAACTGTATTGGACACCCCCAGTATTTTTCCCAGAGCTACTGTAAGGATAATTGTGTTCATAGACTTTATCTTATTTTTGACTGAGCTAGGGCTGTATCTCAAAATGTCATTTGTTTGCAGTTCAAATATATTTTCTCATAGGAAAAAACAAAAGCTAAATATTTAAACTCTAAACTCTAGTTGAGAGACCATCCAGGGCTGAGAGTCTGAAGTCAGAATACTAGCTCTGAACCCCACCATGTCATTTTCTGAGTCTTTCTATCACTATCACTTATGTTATATAAAGGATGAAATCAAAGGAATAATAATATAAAGCGGTCAAGAAATTCATCTCTAAGTTTTATTGAACTGGGTTCAAATCCTTAGCCTTTTGTTAGCTAATGAACTTGAGTAAGTTACCCAAATTCTCTAAACATTTCATTTTCTCTGCTATACTATTTTAATAAATAGTACTTCTTAGGGTTGTTGCAAGGGTTAAATAAGATAATGGAAATAAGAGTTTATCGGTTCCTCAGTCAGTGGTAATACATCTAACACTTTAAGTCAACTCTTTTGCTAAGTATGGTCAGGAAACAGGACCATATATCTGGCCAGCTATTTGAAGTCATGAGAGGACTTCTAAGGAGGAATTCCATGATCCAGAAGGTTCAGAGCAGTGATCCCTGCATTTGGGGCCACTTTTTTCCTCAAGACTGAGTGTCTCAGCCTCTCAGCCTGAGCTTTGGTGTAACTGGCAGTAGACATCAAAGAGCAGAGCTCTTAGAAGACTCAAAGGCTCCAGGAGAGGCAACTAAATTGAAGTGTAGGGCCTGCCAAGGATGAGGTAAAAACCTCAGGCTTTTGGATACCAAAGGCCACATCCTAGGTGTTAGGATGAATAGAAAGTAGACCAGCTTGACTCGTATCAATTACTAATTAGATTAATGTGGGCTGAGATTGCCAGTGCCCCTAGCATATGTACTTGGCAGAAGCCAATCACCAGTAGCCAGGCAATAGAAGAGATGGTAAACCATGACCAAAAGCCAAGAGAAAATACAGATAATAGAAACAGATATAAGGATATCTAGAAAAAGGAATTGAGAGATATGTTCTTTAAAATAACTATGATTAATATAGTAAAGGAATTGAAGACAAGGCTGAGAATTTTGATATCAGTTACTGGAAATTATAAGATTGTAAAATAGCTAAAATTTTAGAATGATTTAAACAGCAGATTAGGTACATATGAAAAGTAGTGAAAATACAGACTAAAATATCCAAACTGAGTCAAGGAGAGACAAAAGATGGAAAATACAGAAACAAGCCTATGAGACAAATGGACATGGTGACTATAACCTAATATGGAAATGGAGTCCCAGAAAAAGAGGAGAGAATAGGGTGATAAAGGCAATTTCTGAAGAGTTGATCCTTGAAAATTTCCAAAATTGATAAAAGACATTAAGCAGAAATTTGGGAAAATTATAAATGTTAACAAGATAAACACAAAGAACACTATATTTAGGCACATCATGGTTGAATAGCTGAAAACCAAAGGCAAAGAGAAAATGCTAGAACAGCCAGGGGAAAAAAAGAGACATATAATCTTCAAAGAAGCAATAGTAAGATTTTCAGTTAATTTCTCAACAGAAACAGTGGAATCCAGAAGACAATGACATGATCTTTTGGAAGTCCTGGAAGAATTCTGCCAGTGTTGAATTCTATATCTAATGATGATATCCTTCAAAAGCATGAATATAGGTCAGGTGTAGTGGCTCACGCCTGTAATCCCAGCACTTTGGGAGAGCGAGGCGGGCGGATCATCTGAGGTGGGCGGATCATCTGAGGTGGGGAATTCTAGGGAGAAACCCAGTCTCAAAAAAAAAAGAAAAAGGATATAATTCAGATACTTTCAGATAATGTAAATTTTTGTCAACCTAGTAAATTCTTTAGAGGCCCTAATTAGACCTGAAATACTGTAGTTTAAATCAATGAAACCCTCTCCCCATGTGTAGAGTGATCTTTCTGTAGAATCACGGACTCAAGGTATTTGCAGTACCTGGCACACCTTTTCTTGCTGCCTTTTCATCCCCTTGTAGTCTTTTTGTTTGTTTGTTTTTGAGACAGGGTCTTGCCCTGTCACACAGGCTGGAGTGCAGTGGTGGGATCATAGCTCACGGCAGCCTTGAACTCCTGGGCTCAAGGGGTCCTCCACCTCAGCCTGCTAAGTAGCTGGGACCACAGGCACCTGCCATCACGCCTTATTTTTTAAAAATTATTTTGTAGAGATGGGGTCTAACTATTGCCTAGTATGGTCTTGAACTTCTAGTCTCACATGATCTTCCCGCCTTGACCTCCCAAAGTGCTGGGATTGCAGGTGTGAGCCATTGCACCTGGCCCATGATAGCCTTGAACCTCCCAAAGTGCTGGGATTGCAGGTATGAGCCATTGCACCTGGCCCATCATAGCCTTGACAGTAGGACAGCAAGATACTCCCTTTCCATATTTCTTTTTTTTTTTTTTTAAAGATGGGGCTTCACCATGTTGGCCAGGCTGGTCTTGAACTCCTGTCCTCAGGTGATCCACCCACCTTGGCCTCCCAAAGTGCTGGAATTACAGGCATGAGCCATCGCACCCAGCCATTTTTTTTTTTAAAGATGGGCCTTTCCACATTTCTTTTACCAGCCACATGGTAGCTGGATGGCAATTGGTTCTGTGGCCAGCTTGCTCCCCCAAGAGTGGATGGAGGAAGGTGACCCAGCATCAGGTGCACATGTACCTTCCAGGGAGAGAACAGAGGTAAAGCAGGTCTCTGCTACTCCAGGGTCTCTCCTGGTATGAACTCCCAGGGCTGTTTCTCACTCTCAGTGAAAGCTTTTTCTTCCTTCCTTTTCCCAGGGTGTTTTCCTTCTGCTTTCTGTTGCTTATGGCCATGATTTTTGGCTGTCTTTGGAATCCCAGTCTCATAGCTTTTCTCTGGCTTTTTTTTGATCCTAGAACAAGCATAGGATCTTTTTAAAGTTTTACTTTTGTTCTTTAAATGTAACAGTATGGAACATGTATGGAGTCAAAACACCATTCCCAGATATATGCATTACTCCAAAGCATGGCAATTTCCAGAATACTGAAGTAGGAATCAGCTGTGCACTAGAGATGCAGCATGGCTTGTTTGCCTGTCCACACTGGAACAGAGAGCAGGTGGGGTGGAAAAGGAGAGGGAACTTCCATGAGCTCCTGTTTCATATGCTAGTCATCTTACGTGGTGTATTAGTATGCTAGGATGGCCGGAAGACTGAGCGGGTTCCACAACAAAAATTGATCGTCTCACAGTTCAGCAGACTAGAAGTCCAAGATCAAGGAGTTGGAAGACTTGGTTCCTTTGGAGAGGGCTGTGAGGGATAATCTGTTTCATGCCTCTGTCCTGTATCCTGGTGTTTTTCTGGCTGTCTTTACTGTTCCTTGGCTTGTAGATGCATCACCCCTGCCTCTGCCTTTTTGTTCATATGGCACTCTTGTTCTCCTTGTGTGTGAGTCTCTGTGTCCAAATTCCACCTTGTATTAAAATACAAGTTACATTGGATTAAGGGTCAGCCCTACTTGATTATGACTTCGTCTCAACGAATTATGTCTGCAATGACCCTAGTTATAAATAAGACCTGATTATTTATAAACAATAAATAACACCTGAGGTGTTAAGAGTACAGCATAAGAATCTGGGGGGCATGAGTTGGGGACAGAATTTGACCCATGACATTTGGCATTTCGAAAGGGGCCATTTTTATGCAAGGAATGTATGAAAAGTTTAAAAGCTCGTATTTGAGGATTGTCTCTGCGTACGTGGCATCTTTGAGATTTCAGGAAAATGTTTGAGAGACTGAACTTCCCTCCTCCCCAACATAGTTCCTTCTTTAACGGGAAGGGATTGTATGATTTTATTTGGGTACGTGGTCCCCCCAACAAGGACTATATTTCCTAGTCCCGTTTGTAGAAGGTGTGGCCATGTATGGGCTCTAGACCGGAACTGACCAGGAGATCTTTCTGTGATGATGGAATTGTCTGGTCCAGTAGCTATCAGTCATACAAGGCTACTGAACACTTGAAATGTTGCTAGAGTCTTCAAGGAAAGAATGTTTCATTTTAGTTAGGTTTAGCCACTTTGAGTTTAAAGAGTCACATGTGGCTAGTAGCCCTGTGTTGAATGGCACAGTTGTAGACAGTGGGATAAATGTGGATGTGCTTACACAGCACCTGCCAAGCTCCTTGTGAGGAGGGAGTGCCCCCTTCTTCCTCCCCTTCCTCCGTCCTTCTGCATGGGATATGGGTGTGCTGGTGGGAGCCCCCTCCTGACAGTCAGGATGAGGACTGCACCACAGGTACTGTGGAACTGTGGCTTGGAAGGGTTTAGGTTCTTTAAGGACATTGTGGAACAGGGCTGCCAAATCAGCTCTGGGCTACTTACACACAGGAAATATATTTTGGTGAGAAATATTTTGATACCTTATTTAACCCACTGACATTTGAGTTTCCCTGCCTCTTTGTCTGATTGAATCATCATTAATATAGGAGACAAAAGCTAAGTATAAATCCCAGCATCATTAGTGATGATGATAGAAATCTTTTATTGCCCCCGCCCTGCCCTACAAATCCTCCTTGCCACTCTGAACAGTCTGAAAAACAGGAAGCAGAGTTGTTGACTTAGGAATCCACAGCCTTCTATTCCCATTACTGGAGAGGGAGCCCTTAAGGAAATCCCGTTCCCATCCCCATGGGAGTAACCACCAATGTTGACTAAATGTCCTGAAAATTTTTCTCCTGTAAAAAGTTTAGACCAATTTGTCAGTGTTAAACTCTAGTATAATTTCAGAATTCCTCCATGGATTTTTCTTGATTACAATTTAAATGGTCTGTTTCTTACGATGAGACAACTCTGTTTGAGGAGCAGTTTCACTTACCTGTGACATGTTCTTAAGTCTTTGAGCTGCTCTGGTGCTTGCCTTTGGAGTTACTTGCCCAGAAAAACACCCTGAATGGCCTCATGAAGAACCAAGGGGCACTGCAGGAATAGACCTGGGAGGTAGCCCACTCAGTCACTGCTGAAAGGGAACGGAGGAGGGGACAGAGTTGTTCTTCTCATCCAACCCCATTTCAGCACCCTTTTAGCTGGTAGAATTACCACCCACTGTTTTTGCTGGCAGCACTGCTGCAAGTTGTGTGTTAAAAAAAAAACATTTTTTTTTTGGTCAAACTGTTTTGACAGGTATTTGGTCTTTAAATAGTAATCACTCATTAATTGCCTTTCTCCCTGCAATCCAGAACCTTCCTGGTCTCCTTGTATGATTTGGAATAGGCAGAGATGTGAGCCACTAATGGTATTACTTTAAGTGAGATTATGGGTGTGTTTTGAAAAGTATTCCTTGGGGCCCTGTGGGAAGTGCATGTCCTGACTGGGGTAGGTCTGGGGCCTTCTGGAAGAGTAATTACAGTCTGGCCCCATTTGCTCCCAACTGTCTGAGCCAGTGCAAGGAGATGGTATATGGTTTGTGCTTACCAGGTCACAGGCAGAAAGATGGTGCTTACTGCTAGACTCACTCCAGTGATGGATGGATCCAGTACTTTGCGGTTTATAAGGTATAGATATATATTCTCAGTTCCATGTTAGGGATATTGAAAAACCAAAAATCTTCTCAGAAATCCCTAGAGTTAAACAATTCTGTTTTTAAGTGAAGTTATTTGCCTCCCAAGGCCAGACCTGTCTTTGCTTTGTCAAGCGTTTAAAAAATTTATTTAAGCAAGTTGGGTAAAAGCCTTTGTTTGCAAATGGCTTAAGAAGCCTGCTATCTACGATTATAATGACACATAACATTGGTTAACTTGATTTTTTGACTCCCTGAGCAAAAGTCTTACTCATTCTTTCTTTTTTGAGATGGAGTTTCGCTCTTGTTTCCCAGGCTGGAGTGCAGTGGTGTGATCTCGACTCACTGCAACCTCCACTTCCTGGGTTCAAGCAATTTTCTTGCCTCAGCCTCCTGAGTAGCTGGAATTACAGGCATGCGCCACCACGCCCAGCTAATTTTGTATTTTTAGTAGAGATGGGGTTTCTCCATGTTGGTCAGGCTGGTCTTGAACTCCTGACCTCAGGTGATCTGCCTGCCTCAGCCTTCCAGAGTGCTGGGATTACAGGCATGAGCCACCATGCTTGGCTCTCATTTTTGATTTTAAGGTGTGGTATTCTACTTGTTAACGGTTTCCATATAAATCCACAAATACATAATGTCTAGGTTTTGCTAGGAAAATAGGAATTACAGGATAGTGTTGTGACTAAAGGATATTTTTCTCTATCATCGCTTTAGTAACTGTAAAAGGAAATACCATGGTTTAAGTTTAGTTTTTGATAAGCTAAACTTCAGTTTATGTACTTTTTTTTGCTTTTACATTCTGTTGTTTTATTTTTTTAAAACAAGAGCATTCAAGTGATTTTTTTGTCGTATTTTCCTCCAGTGTTACAAATTTATTATTTCTTTTATTTATTTATTTATTGTTGTACTTTAGGCTCTGGGGTACATGTGCAGATCATGCAGGATTGTTGTATAGGTACATACATGGCAATGTGGTTTGCTGCCTCCAACCTCCTGTCACCTATATCTGGCACATTTCTCCCCATGTTATCCCTCCCCAACTCCCTACCCCCTGCTGTCTGTCCCCTATTCCCCTACAACAGACTCCAGTATGTGATGCTTCCCTCCCTGTGTCCATGTGTTCTCATTGTTCAATACCTGTCTATGAGTGAGAACATGTGGTGTTTGCTTTTCTGTTCTTGTGTCAGTTTGCTGAGAATGATGGTTTCCAGATTCATCCATGTCCCTACAAAGGGCAGAAACTCATCATTTTTTATGGCTGCACAGTATTCCATGGTATATATGTGCCACATTTTCCTTGACCAGTCTATCGTAGATGGGCATTTGGGTTGGTTCCAGGTCTTTGCTATTGTAAACAGTGCCGCGATAAACATACATGTGCATATGTCTTTATAATAGAAAGATTTATAATCCTTTGAGTATATACCCAATAATGGGATTGCTGGGTCAAATGGAATTTCTATTTCTAGGTCCTTGAGGAATTGCCCCACTGTCTTCCACAATGGTTGAATTATTTACACTCCCACCAACAGTGTAAAAGTGTTCCTATTTTGCCACATCCTCTCCAGCATCTGTTGTCTCCAGATTTTTTAATGATCACCATTTTAACTGGCATGAGGTAGTATCTTGATGTGGTTTTGATTTGTATTTCTCTAATAATCAGTGATGATGAGCATTTTTTCATATGTTTGTTGGCCTCATATATGTCTTCTTTTGAAAAGTGTCTGTTCATATCCTTTGCCCACTTTTGGATGGGTGTGTTTGTTCTTTTTCTTGTATATCTGTTTCAGTTCTTTGTAGATTCTGGATATTAGATGGGTAGATTGCAAACGTTTTTTCCTATTCTGTGGGTGGCTGGTTCACTCTAATGATTGTTTCTTTTGCTGTGCAGAAGCTCTGGAGTTATTTAGATCCCATTTGTCATTTTGGCTTTTGTTGCCAATGCTTTTGGTGTTTTAGTCATGAAGTCTTTCTTACGCCTATGTCCTGAATGGTTTTGCCTAGGTTTTCTTCTAAGGTTTTTGAGGTGTTAAGTCCTGTGTTTAAGTCCTTAATCTATCTGGAGTTAATTTTAGTGTAAGTTGTCAGGAAGGGGTCCAGTTTCTGTTTTCTGCACACTGCTAGCCAGTTTTCCCAACACCATTTATTAAACAGGGAATCCTTTCCCCATTGCTTGTTTTTGTCAGGTTTGTCAAAGATCAGATGGTTTTAGATGTGTGGCGTTGCCTCCAGGGGCCCTGTTCTATTCCATTGGTCTATATCTCTGTTTTGGTACCAGTACCATGCTGTTTTGATTACTGTAGCCTTATAGTATAGTTTGAAATCAGGTAGCGTGATGCCTCCGGCCTTGTTCTTTTTGCTTAGGATTGTCTTGGCTATGTGGGCTCTCTTTTGGTTCCATATGAAGTTCAAGGTGATTTTTTCTAGTTCTGTGAAGAAGGTCATTGGTAGCTTGATGAGGATAGCGTTGAATCTTTGGGCAGTGTGGCCATTTTCACAATTTCGATTCTTCCTAACCATAAGCATGGAATGTTTCTTCATCTGTTTGTGTCTTCTCTTATATCGTTGAGCAGTGGTTTGTAGTTCTCCTTGAAGAGGTCCTCTACATTCTTTGTTAGTTGTATTCCTATGTATTTTATTTTCTTTGTAGGAATCATGAATGGGATTTTGCTCATGATTTGGCTGTTAGTCTGAATTTGGTGTATAGAAATGCTTGTGATTTCTGCACATTGATTTTGTATCCTGAGACTTTGCTGAAGTTGCTTATCAGTTCAAGGAGATTTGGGGTTGAGATGATAGGGTCTTGTAAATATACAGTCATGTCATCTACAAATAGAGACAATTTGACTTCCTCTTTTTTTAATTGAATACACTTTATTTTTTTTCTTGCCTAATTGCTCTGGCTAGAACTTCCAATACTATATTGAATAGGAGTGGTGAGAGAGGGCATCCTTGTCTAGTGCCGGATTTCAAAGGGAATGCTTCCAGTTTTTGCCCATTCAGTATGATAATGGCTGCAGTTTTGTCATAAATAGCTTTTATTGTTTTGAGATATGTTCCTTTGATACCTAGTTTATTGAGAGTTTTTAGCATAAAGCGCTGTTGAATTTTGTCAAAGGCCTTCTCTGCATCTATTGAGATAATCGTGGTTTTTGTCTGGTTCTGTTTATGTGGTGGATTACTCTTAAAGACTTGCGTATGTTGAAACAGTCTTGCATCCCCGAGATGAAGCCTACTTGATAGTGATAGATAACCTTTCTGATGTGTTGTTGTAATTAGTTTGCCAGTATTTTATTGAAGATTTTTGCATTGATGTTCATCATGGATATTGGCCTGAGGTTTTTGTTTTTTGTTGAGTCTCTGCCAGGTTTTGGATCAGGATGATGTTGGTCCTGAAAGTTCAGTTTTAAACTTACTGCATTTAGATGAGTTGTTTCTAAGAATGAATTAATGAACTAATATAGGAAATAATGAAGCAACCCTGGAATGCCTAGAAAAGAATTTCAAATTACAGTCAAGGAAAGCTAATTTCTGAACTAGTAAATAGAGAAAAACCATCACCACATTTTAAAAATTCACTGCTAAAAGTATATTTTAGAAAGTCTCTGTCTAATGTTCTCCATGAAGTTCCATAACACATCAATTTATTAAACAATACAAGAATGGAGAAGAGAAAGCATAATAAAGATAATAATATAGTGGTTTAAATAAAAAATATGTTGAAAGTAAGAAATAGTAATTTAACACTGCAGAAAATTGAATCAGTGAGGCAGAAGATAAACCCAAGCAATATTCCAGAGTTCAAACAGTATATATGGATTCTTCACTGATTCTGCTGCTTATGATGCCAAGGATGCCAACAATTTAATAATAAGTTACTGAATGCTTGCTCTTATTGTCTTGTTTAAGCTTCAAAATATCTCATACATAAGGCAAATACTGTATTATTATCCCCATTTTACAGATGAGAAAATTAAGTTTAGAGGTGTTGAGTAAATTACCCACTACTACATTGCTGGTATGTTTCAGAGAAAATTTAAAAAAAACAACAGAAAGGCTGAGAGAAGAAAATGTCTAAAGCAAGGCCAATTTGTAGAACTGTAATGAGAGTCTTATTTTAGGGAAGATAGGCCAGATTCAGTAACCAAAGTCATTTGAAGATAAAAATTTCTAGAGATTTACAAACACAACTCGCGTGTGTTTTCTATATTTAAAGCAAAAGTGATATTGACTAATAGTAAATCATATTCTGGCCATTTTTAAGGTTCGAAGTTTTAAGAGGGTTATGGATGAATTTTTGTGTTCCCTCCACATCTGTATATTGAGGACCTACCCTCTAATGTAATAGTATTTAAAGATGGGGCCTTTGGGATGCAATTAAGCTTGGATGAGTTGATGAGAGTGAAGCCCTGATGGTGGGATTAGTGCTCTTATAAGAAGGGATACCTGAGAGCTTGCTCTCTCTCTCTCATGTGAGACCACAGCTAGAAGGCAGCCGTTGGCAAGCCAGGAAGAAAGCCCTCACCAGAACCCAATTTTGCTGACCTCAGCCTTCCCGCCTCTAACGACTATGAAAACATCGTCTGTTTTTTAAGTTTCCCAGTTTCGTATGGTATTTTGTCATGGCAATCCAAGTAGACTAAGAATTACTCTATTCTAATGGAGTTTGTTGAATAGCCTTTTAAGGCCCTGTTCTTATTAAATCAACTGTGTGTTCTTGTTATCTCAAATAATTATAATTTAAAAATTATCACTATTGCCACAAGTCTGTGGCAAGCCCCAGGCTAAGGGTTTCTGTTCCACAGGATGGGGTTTTTAATGGTTGTCAAGAATAACGCCTACTTCAAGAGATACCAAGTGAGATTTAGGAGAAGGCAAATTGCGATGCTCGGAAATGCTTAGTAAGCCAGGACGAAAATGATACTACATGCCCAAATACAGGGTGACAGTTTGTGTAACCAACAGACAACTCATGTGTCTGATTATTATGCCTGTAGAAAAGGGGATGTAATAGTCTGAACAGCTGATGCTTATGAACTCTCAAAGTATGGTGTGAAAGTATTTTGTATTTAGATGTAGCTGCTAATGGAACGATCGCTTAAAGTTTTTGGGACTCTGATGGGAGCTATGGATGGAAGCTTGTCTGTTCCTCAAGGTACCGAATGATTTCCTGGTTATAATTCAGAAAGTAGGGAACGTGATGCCAGAAACTTCAGAAGCACATCATAGATCACAACAGATCCCTTGTAGGTTATATACCTAATGGAAGATGAAGATGCATATAGGAAACATCTTTCTCAACGCGTAATGAACGATGTAACCCTAGACGTAGAGGAGATGTATAGGAAAGCTCACACTGCTATACCCATCTATGAGAAGAAGCCTAAGGAAGAAATTAAAGGGAAGAGGTCGAACCATCTGAAAATGTCTCCTGCTCAGAAGAAATATCAGGTAGTTTAATAGAAGGCAAGTGTCCTCATAGCTCAGCAGTGAGCCGTTGAGACACAAAGTAAACCATCAAAATTTTGTTTAAGGCTTTTAGATAAAGACAATAAACTAATTGATCAAGCAGCAAACACAAGATCAAAAGGATAAAAAAGTGACCACTACGTTATATTTTGGTTTTCAGAAATAGATTTTTAAAAATTAGATGCAGCCTTCTGATTTCTTCTGTTCTTAGATAAATCCTGGCACTGCTGATGACTTGTAAGTTTGCCTTAAGCCTTTCCTGTAACCTCTCTGGGCCTGTTTCTACAAAATGCATTGAATGATACTAAAGGTTACTCTTTTCCCTAAGAAGTCTGATTTCAGTGAATTCTGATACAAAGAGTTCTGAGAAGTTTATCTCTGAGTAAGAAAAAAAAAACCAGCAACATCCAGGGTTATTTAAAAGAAGTAAACATTTTATTTGAAATACAAATTTCATATCAATTCTCAAAAATTTGTAAAAAAAATATAGAATCTCTCTGGAATTGAAAATTTTAATCCTATCACTTTTAGTTGTTACTCTTTCTGTAATTAGAACCTCTCTCTGCCAAATACCAAAATTTATTCTTTTTCTTATATGGATTATTTTATTTAGAGACGACAAAGACCGTTTTATTATTAGTAGATAAATTTTCTTACTAATAGATAAATTCTCTTATAATCAGAAATCTTGAAATAATGTTTTAAAGGTGAGCTATTCATAGGAAAAAAGTAGATGGCTTTCCCATGTACTTTATGTTGAAAAATGGATTCGGGATATGTGATTTATTCCCACAGATTTTTAGAATCCATTTAACATGAATTAAAGCAGAATACTGTTTCCATGTAGCTGAGTATTTTGAACTTTGCTTTAATTACTTTTCTTTCTTCTAACAAAAAATGCCCTGTAAGAATCTTTATTGTTCTATATAGACTGCTTAAACCGTGAATTAGTCCCATTTTGACCTCTAAAATAATTACCAGATGATTTGGTAATGCAGAGTTAAGATTACAGAGCAGAACAAGTTAAAATCAGAAAATGGGAACCTTCAGATCTTTATATTATTTTAAAATTAATGCTGCCCTGTCTGCCCTTGCATATTTTGCCTAGCTAAACTGAGTTTCTTTATTGTAGCCATAATTGTTACTCATTCACAGGTGATTTTTCACCATGCAGAATCCTAGAATTCCCAGGTCATCTTTCATCTGCATGGTGGATTATCCTTCTCCCTCTCTGTCCACACCCAACTCTGACTCTAGCAGCCTCTGCTCTCCAGCTGACTCTGATATGTGAGGTCCATCCTCAGCCCCATGACCTCTCCTCAATCATTCCCCTTTATTTACCTGGAAGCTGGCTCTTTTCCCTGCAACCCTACCAAATGGCTACCCTTCATACATGGTATAAGATAGGCATCCTCTGAATACACTTCCTGATTGAGGCTCATGGCCTCAGACATGGTATATCTGAGGCCATGAGCCTCAATCCTTACATCACCTAGAGATGTCACCACCCCTCATTTCATGAAAATTTTTACTTGGGCCACACTCTATCTCAGTTCAGCACAACTCCTCCCAGACTTATTGTGATTCTGTAGCCACAGCGGTGCCCTTTTCAGTTCACTAGGCTCTCAGGCTTTTTTCTGCCCTATTTCGATATCATTCTCAGTGCCATCCCCTAGATCTCATTAATCTCATTGCTCCGGTGTCTCAATTTTAAGCGTCCTGTGTTCTGACTTCCATCGCCTCTCTTTCCAGTACACTCCCTTCAGTTGCTCTTTGACTGTCCCTAGTTATTGATGCAAAGTCCTGCTCTTCCCTACGCAGCCCCTCACCCTTCCAATTCTCTTATGCAGGTAAGGTGCCATGGCCCATCACCAAGAAATCACAAAATGGTCCCCTCAAATATACCCTTAACTTCCATGCCCTGCTTTCCTGTTGCTATACTCCACGAGCAAAATATAAATTTATTAACTGATTAATTCATTAATTAAACACTACAACAACAACAACAAAAAACTGTGGCTAAACCCAGCGTTTCACATACCTATTCCACAGTTGTATTTCTATAGCTGAATGGGCTAGGGAAACTTGAATTCCATGTTTACAGATTTCATTTGGTACACAACCCCTAACTGCACAGGTGCCCTCATTAACAGTGCACCCACTATGTTCCTCTGATTCATTCACTCTTCTACTTTCCAGGACCACTATTTTACACTTCTGCATTCCTTAAGTCTCTAAAATATCTCCCCTCTTCCTCTTTCTCAGCTGATTCATCTGCTTTCTGTTTCACTGAGAAGAGGAATCTGACCATTTCCTACTCCACATTTACCAACCTATCAGCGGATTTATCTGGTTTTTGTTTCACTGAGAAGAGAAATTTGACAATTTCCCATGCCATGTTTGCCAGCCTACCTCCACCTACTCCACCTTTTCTCCTGTTATTACAGAAAAACTCCCTCTTCGTGTCTAAAGTCAACTCCATCTCTGTCTATTGTTTTAGATTCTATCTCTTCTCACTTATTCAAGAACATTATTCCAGCACTTACGTCATTTTTCTTTTGTGTCATAGTCATTCTCTCTGCTAGATCGTGTGTATCAGCATAAAAAATGCCATCATATCTCCTGTATATCTTTCTAACTTATATCCAATTTATTTGGTCCTTCTTATAGCAGAGCCAGAGTAAGAACTGTCTCTCCTTTGCTTTCCGCCTCTGATTGTCTTTTGAATCTATTCTCATCAGGTTTTCATTCCTATTACTTTAGCACCTAAGCAGCATTGGTCATGATCAGCAATGGCTCCATGTTGCTAAATCCAAAGGATAATTGTCAGTGTTTTTCTTTGTTGGCATATCTGCCCAGTGGATCAATTGCTCACTCCTCAAATACCTATTCTTCTCTTGTTATCTGGGACACCAGACTTCATTTTCTTGTGGTCATTTCTTCTCTATTTCTTTCACTGGTTACTCCTCATCACTATCACCTCTAGATGTTAAAAGTGTCCTATACCTCAGTTTAGGATGAAAAGGCTTCTCTTCACTCTTCATTCCCTTTCTCCCATTTAGTCTTAAAGCTTTTGATATCATCTATATTCTGATGATTCCTATATGCTCATGCATCACATAATGATATTTTGGTTAATGACAGACTGCATATCCAACCAGTGGTGGTTCCATTAAGATTATGACACCATATTTTTGCTCTTCCTTTTCTATGTTTAGATACACAAGTACTAACCATTGTGTTATAATTGCCTATAGTATTCGGTATAGTAATGTGCTGCACAGGTTTATAGCCTAGGAGCTACAGGCTATACCATATAGCCTAGGTGAGTAGCAGGATATAGCATCTAGGTTTATGTAAGTACACTCTATGATGTTCACACAAGGACAAAATTGCCCAATGGTATATTTCTTAGGGTATACCATTAGTGTCTCAAATTTAAAATCTTCCAAACTGAACTCCTCGTTCCTGCCTGCTGCCCATCATTCCCCCAAATTCTGTTTGTCTTCACCGTCTCCCCATGTAGGAAATTGCAATTCTACCCTTCCTATTGTTCAGGGAAAAGTCTCTGTAGTCTCTGATTCCTCTCTCTCGTATTCTCCATACCAGTCACAGTATCTTCTTAGCTTCACCTTCAAAATAAAACCAAAATCGGACACATCTCACCTTCCTCCTAATTTCTCTTAACTCATCTTCATGATCCTCTCTGCCCCCTACAGTTTATTTTGTATACCGCAGCCCAAGTTCTGTCTTAAAAACTTGTCAGTTCAAAATCTTCTGTTGATTATTTGAACTCACTCAAAGTAAAAGGCAAAGTTCTTACGGTATTTTCTATACAGCTCTAGATTATTTCACTCCCCATTCCTGTGGTAAGAAGAGTGCTAAGATAGTCCTCAAGATTCTCAGCTCCTGGTGTAGCTGCTCCACATAACACCTTCCCCTTGAGTGCAGGGGGGACCGATGAATATATGCAGCCTGTAATTATACACAGGTGGCTGGGATAACCATGCATATGACACTGTCTTAGCAGACTGGAGGTGGAAATTCTTCTGCTGGCCTTGAGGAAGCAAACCATCATGTTGTGAACTGCCAGTAGAGAGGGCCTTATGGCAAGAACGGCCTTGGGACTGGGTGTTTTCCTAACTGATAACTATCAATAACATGGGAACCTCAGTCTTAAAGCCACAAGAAAATAAGTTCTACCGACAACCTGAATGAATTAGAAGGTGGACTTTTCTAAGAATGCAGTCCAGCCTATATCTCGATTTCAACCTTGTTAGGCCCTGAGTAGAGGATGCTGACTGGACTTTTGATGTACAAAAATTGTAAGAGAGTAAGTCCAGTCAGAGTTTAGGTCAGTGGGTTTATGGAAACTTGTTATGCAGCCATTGAAAACTATACGTACTCATCTGATTTGATCTGTTAGTCCTTTCTTCCCCACCTGTCTAGCTTTAGCCATATCGGTATCTTTGCTGTTTCTGCGAAAGGGTAACCATGATTCACTTCAAGGCTTTTGAGTCATCTGCGTCTTTCTGGAAAGATCTTGCCCCAGGAAAGATGTATGGCTCACTTCTTGACTACTTTAGGTGTTTGTTCAAATGTCATCTTATTAAAAAGCCTTTCCCAACCACAGAAAACAAAGTAGTAGCCCCAACCCAGCACTCATTCACCTTTTACCCTGCTTAATTTTTTTCCATGGCACTTTTCATAGTTTGACATATTACATTTGTTTACCACTAGAATATAAGTTCCATGTGGGCAGAGAATTTTGTTTTGTTCTCTGTTATATTGTTGTGCATAGATTAGTGTTTAATAGTACTAGTAAGTGCTTAATAAATGTTTGTAAATTAATCAGTATTTTCTGCAATTTTGACCTTAATTTTACAGCTCTGTGGCTTTTTATGTATTTTAGAAATGATTTTATCATGTGTTGTCAGATTAAAGGAGAATTTAAAAAATTTAAAAATCACAGGATTTTATAACTGAGTAATGGAAACATGTCAACTCAAAATGCAATTAAGCATAAAATATAGGGATTAAGAACTGCTCAGTTTCAGAGTACATGCCTCATTGTGTAATTTAAAGCTCAGTGAATTTCTGGCTGCACAGGTTTGAAATACATTACACTCTAAAATTACATTCAATACTATATAACTTTGACCTTTTAATACTAGCTTTTATTTTACATATCTCTTTGCTTTCTTTCATACTATTAAAAGACATAAAATACAAATGCATAAAAGCTCTGATAAAATATATATGTAATTCAAAATTTGAATATTAAATATTGTCACATCACTAGCATTTAATACTGATTGCTTTTTCATTTAATACTCCAGTTCTCTATACCTGTTATCTAGGCAATGTTTTCAGAGTGTCTAAAAGCATTTTGACTGGTTTTGTGATATTTACAAGCCATATAAAAGTTTTTGTTGAAGATGCAAAAAAAAAAAAAAAAAAGCAAAACAAATGCTTAGCTTTCCATCAAGACTATTTTCACCTGGCCTTATAACCTTATAAGTGTGTATATATTTTTTGCTTCGGAAAATTTCCACATGAAGTCAGATTTCCCCAGTCATCTATCTATAACCTCCTATAATATATTTCTTTCTTTCTTTCTTTCTTTTTTTCTTTGAGATGGAGCTCTGTTCTTGTTGCCCAGGCTGGAGTGCAATGGTGCGATCTCAGGATCTTGGCTTACTCCAACCTCTGCCTCCTGGGTTCAAGCTATTGTCCTGCCTCAGCCTCCCGAGCAGCTGGGATTACAGGCATGCACCACCACGCCCAGCTAGTTTTTTGTAGTTTTAGTAGAGATGGGGTTTCTCCATGTTGTTCAGGCCAGTCTCAAACTCCTGACCTCAGGTGATGTACCCGCCTTGGCCTCCCAAAGTGCTGGGATGACAAGCGTGAACCACCATGCCTGACCAAAGTAAATCTTCCTTGCCACTGTCATCTTCCTCTCCCAATACTCTGTGCTTAATAGGTGTAGCACTCTTTGCCTCTTTCTCTTACTCAGAATTAAAATTTCAAAGAAATATGATAAAATAAATGAACCAAACAAGAAGTCTCAGCAATAGTTTCTTTTCTGTAGGTGTAAATGTGATAATTTAGATGACAGGTGACCAGCTGATTTATGAGTCACTGGCTTGGTAAATATGTTGCACCATCTCATGAGCATCTAGTCTCTGATGAAATGCGTCCCAATATTTAGGTGGAATTTCTTCCTTTCCTATATGAAGTTTCCAACATCTTTAGATATTCTGAATTTATAGTACATGAGATAAAATCCATACTTTGATCCAACATCCCAAATAAATGTCAGAAATTAGATTCGCTTGACATGGAAGAGGATAACATTCTAATAATACAGTTTCTGTATTCCCAGACTAAATGGCTGTGTGTTTTGTGGGGGTTTTTTTAGCTATTAATTTATTATCAGAGAAAATGGATGTGTCCTTTCTCATTTATCCAATTTTATAAATTCACAGAGTAAAATTGACTTTTTATTGTTGTACAGTTCTATGAATTTTAACAAATGTATAAACACAGTCTATCCACAGTCCAGATACAGAACTTTTCTTTTACCACAAAGAAACCCCTTCCTACTGTCCCTTTGATTCATAACTCAACCCACACCAACCCCTAGCAACCACTGATCTGTTCTCCATCACAATAGCTATTCCTTTTTGAGAATGAAATTGAATAAATTGAGTCATTTAGTATATAATCTTTTGGGATGACTTCATTCATTCAGTCCAATGTCTTTGAAATTCATCCACATTGTTGATGTATCAACAGTTTCTTTTTATTGCTGAGTAACATTGCATGTGGTGGATACACCAAAGTTTGTTTAACCATTTACATTAGAGGATATTTTGATCATTTCCAGTTTTTGGCAATTATGAATGAAGCTGCTGAATTTCTCATGTGGAGGTTTTTATGTGGCCCTAAGTTTTCATTTCTCGAGGGTAAATATCTAGGATTGGAATTTCTGGGTCATATGATAAGTGTGTGTTTAACTTTGTAAGAAAGTGCTGAGCTGTTTTTCCTTCCAGGAATGTATGAGAGTTTCCGTCAGTCTTCATTCTTGCCGGCCATTGTAAGGGTGGTAAAATGGCATCTCATAGTAGTTTTAATTTTAATTAAAACTTAATGTGATAGTGTTGAACATCTTTTTATGTGCTATTTGCCATCCGTATATCCTTTTTTGAAACATATCTGTTCATGTGTTTAGCACATTGATTAATTGAATTAGTTGTTAGAGTTTTAGGAACTCTTTATATACTTCAGATACAAGTTCGTTGTCAGATATGTGATTTGCAAATGTTTTCTCCTAGTGAGTAGCTTGTCTTTTTATTATTGCGACAATGTCTTTCACAGAGCAAAAGTTGTCAGTTTTGACAGACTTTATTTTATTGATGTTTTTCTTTTATAGATCATGACTTTGGTGTTACACTGAAGAACTCTAAGAACCTAAGCCCAGTTCACAGAATTTTTTTCCTGAGTTACCTTTAAAGTGTTACATTTTTATGTTTTACATTTAGGTATATGAACTACTTTAAGTTAACTGCTTTGTTTAATTTGTAAAGTTTAAGCAGAGTTGTTTTGTTTTGTTTTCCAAATGGATGTTTAATTGTTCCATACCATTTGTTGAAAAGACTATTTTTAGTTCATCTCATTGCCTATAACTTTGTCAAAAATCAATTGGCTCTATTTCTTGTTGATTCTATTTGTCAATGTGTCTGTCCTATTTCAAAATCACAGTTTAATAACTCTAGATTTATAATATATCTAAAAGTCAGTTAGTGCAATTCCTTCACTTTTTTTTTCGCCAACACTGTTTTGGCTGTTCTATTTTCTTTGTCTTTCCTTGTTACTTTTCAAATCAGCTTGTTGATATCTGCAAAAAAATCTGGCTGGAATTTTGATCGGTATTCCATTAAATCTGTAGATCCATTTGAGGAGAATCGACAGCTTTTAAAGCTGCTTCTTCCAATCCATGATCATAGTATATGTTTATATGTCTATTTAGTTAGACCTTCTTTGAATGTTTTATTGGCATTTATAGTTTTTAGCATAAAGCTCTGTATGTATTTTGTTATAGTCACTTCTAAACATTTTATTTGTTTTGGATCTACAGAATTTTTAAAATTTCAGTTTCCAGTTGTTCATTGGTAGATATTTGTGCATTGACCTTGTGTCCTGTGAAAGCTTGTGGTTTCAATCTTACTTCTGTTTTCGAAACTTTGGTAATGTTATTCAGACCTGTTCCTCATATTTGTCATCCAGTGACAGCTGAGACCTTCGTGGTGTTCTGGTTCATAGATTATTTCTCAAACTCTCTTATATACTTTTTAGTATCAGACCCTGGCATGCACAACTTTGAGCAAGCACAGAGTTCATGAATAATATTAAGAAGTCATTTTCTGCAGCTTCTTCCTCTCCATGATCTCCTCCATACTTCCTGTTTCCTGTAGCTTCCTTTTTTGATCCTCCAGCCAGTAAGCTTGGGTTTTATTTACATGATTTCCTGTACAACTTCACCTTCTTCTGGGGGCCATGTGGCAAGACAATCGAGAAAAATAAAAAGGAGAATTCACCACACTCTATTGGGATCATGGCTTCTCCAATCAGAGAGGAAACTTTTTGTCCCTCACAGTTTTAGGTCCCTGTGAGCCCTAAATACTGCCACTACTGCCACTGCAAGGCTACTTAAGGGCTGTGGCATGAGAGAGTGGAGAGAGAAAAAGGGATCTCCCTTCATTTTTCTGAGTATTAGGAGACCACTTTTCTGGCCCTGAGTGAGAACAAAAGAAATTCTGGAGTTCTTTCTGTCTATACCAATGCCCACATTTGCGTTTTGAGCTGTGCTGAATCTAGGTTGGGAGAAATCAGAAAAGAAGAAATGGTAAACTCATTGCTGGTTCAGTGATATTTAAGATTCTTATCTCTTTCCCAATATGCGTGATGCTATTTAATTTTGGTCCTCAAATAGCTGTTCCTTATGTTCTGTTTAGGTTTTTTAGCTGCATTAAGTAGGCACAGTGTTGTAGAGTGTGCATAATCCATGTTACCTGGAACTGGAACCCAATGGTCAGATCATGATGGCCATTTATTTATTTATCATTTTTGGTGTTTGAGGAGCAGGTGGTATTTGTTTACATGAATAAGTTTGTTAGTGGTGATTTCCGAGATTTTGGTGCACCCATCACCCAAGCACCCAAGAATGACCTATAAATTTTAATGCAATTTTGGAATCCTGACAAAGATTCCAAATCTTAATCCCATCACCCAAGCAGTACACACTGTACCCAATGTAAAATCTTTTACCTCCCACTCTTCTCCCACCCTTTCCCCCAAGTTCCTAAAGTCCATTGTATCATCCTTATGCCTTTGCATCTTCATAGCTTAGCTCCTACCTATGAGTGAGAACACACGATGTTTGGTTTTCCATTCCTGAGTTACTTCACTTAGAATAATAGTCTCCAATTTCATCCAGCTTGCTGCAAATGCCATTATTTTGTTCCTTCTTGTGACTGAGTAGTAGTCCATGTTGTGTGTGTGCGCATATATATATAAAACATTTTATCTATACACTCATTCATTGATAGGCATTTGGGCCGGTTCCATATTTTTATGATTGTGAATTTTGCTGCTATAAACATGCACATGCAAGTATATTTTTCTTATAATGACTTCTTTCCCTCTGGGTAGATCCTGGTAGTGGGATTGCTGGATCAAATTGTAGATCTACTTTTAGTTCTTTCCACTGTTTTCCATGGTGGTTGTACTAGTTTACAATCTCACCAACAGTGTGAAAGTGTTCCCTTTTCACCACAACTGTGTCAACATCTATTATTTTTTTATTTTTTTAAATTATGGCAACAAAACAAAGATAAATAGATGGGACTTAATTAAACTAAAAAGCTTCTGCACAACAAAAAAATAAAAAATAGTAGAATAAACAAACAATCCACAGAGTGGGAGAAAAATCTTTGCAACGTATATGTCTAACAAAGGACTAATACCCAGAATCTACAAGGAATTAAAACAAATCAGCAAGAAAAAAAAGAAAGAAAGAAAAACAATCCCATCAAAAAGTGGACTAAGGACATGAATAGACAATTATCTAAAGAAGATACCCAAATGACTAACAAACATGAAAAAATGCTCAGCATCACCAATTATCAGGGAAATACAAATCAAAATCACAATGTGATACCACCTTACCTCTGGAAGAATGACCTATTAATTTTAATGCAAATTTGGAATCCTGACAAAGACATTTACAAGATGCCAACCTTATTTCCTCACTTGCTGATAAAATATTTCTTAATTCAAGGAGCTAGTTTATATTTTACATTTAGCATTAAAACAAGTTTCCAAATATATATTTGTAATAGTAACATAAGGAAGGTAAAAATTGCTTTATCTTATTTGTATTTGTATAATTCCTTATATTTGGACAGTACTGTTTTTATCAGTAATCTATAAGCCAGTTAGTCTGAAAAACTGATGGTCACCATTTCTACAGCATGCTCTTGAAGCTTTGTGGCCCAGGAAACAATACTACTAATTTCCATATACTAAAGCATTTTTACATTAAAACCCAAGATCTTTTCTTTTTGATCACATGAATCTTGTGAGATAAGTAGGATGGTTTACAATTATTATATTTTATAGCTGGGAAATCTTTACAGAGGCTGAGTTGCCTGCTCATAATTACATAGCTGTTTACTGTATAGACAGAATCAGCACCATAACCAAGGGCTTTGTTCTCAACGTTCACTGTGCTTTCCACTAAACCATACTTTATTATTTAATGGTATGTGATTAGATGGATCAGTGTGAGCCAAAAATACTGAGTGTCTGTAAACTTTGACAGATCTATGTAGTTTAGCCTTTTTGAGTAAGTATTGGGCAATGTCTAAGGACTTTTAACAGGAAAAAAAATAAAAATAGTGAAAGCAGACCTTTAAGAAGAAAATTTGACGTGAATGAAATGGAAGAAACAGACACTGGAGGATGGGAAACAGGTTCTTCAAGTATAACATAAGAGAAGTAATAAAACTAATTGGAATGTTGCTATTGGGAAGGGTCATGTGAAAAAGACATTATGGAGGAAGAATTGGTAGGGCTTAGCGACTGAAAGAGGGGACGGGCAAGGCAGAGGTAGAGATGGAATATTCTTGATTTTGGTTTTGGGAGAATGACATGCTACTAATGTGAGTGAATTTGGGTTTGAGGGAATGAAAGCTTAGGTCTCAAGCTTGTAGAATGTGAAATCGTGAGATTAAAGGGAATTTGGAGTTCTAGATCAGAAAATCAAGATCAAGTTGGGAATATAGGATTGGGGTAGGTCTTCACAAAAGGATAGTTACAGCTCATGATGATGGATGAAATATCGGAAGGTGAGCTTATACTAAGAAAAGAGCAGGGAACTAAAAAATAAACCCTAGAGTATAGGCTATTCATATTAAACAAAACTGAGAAGTTTTATTTTACTATTAATTTGAAAGCATTATGCAGCTTCTGACATTTGTGAATTTCAGCCAGATAGAGGTGTGTTTAGTTATACATACTTAAATATAAATCTAACTTCTGTGAGCCCTAAGTAAATCTGGCACTGATGTATAATTGTATTCACCAGAAAGATCATCAGGGTGCAGTCACTCACTCAGTGAATCTGTTTGTTTATTTATGGCCCTTGTTTATTTTTATGTTTGGGTGAGATTTTCATTTCCGATTACATGTCTAGATGGTTTAAATGCAAGGCATGTCTCCCAGCTGAAGATTCCTGTGCGTAACACCGGGACTACTTTATATTTACAAAGACTGACAGTGCTAATGATGGTTTGTCCCTGGATGTTTACAGAGTCATTTGCTGGTTTGTATCTCTGCAGCATTTCCAAAATTGAGAAGTTATTTTCATTTTGCTGTTTCACATTTATCGAGGTGTTTTTCCTTTTTCTTTTTTCCCTCTATTAACGATGGCAGAATAGGTGAGATAGAAGTTTAGAAAAAGTGTCATTAAATTGTTCTTTGTTAGAAGACTGTTTTACATTCCCTTTCCTTTAGTCTTCTAAAAATATTTATGTGTTCCAGCATGTGAGATTGAATATTTCATTAGGAAGTATTAGGGCAGTCATTTTAAAGGCAGATTTTAAAGAATCTTAATCACCAATATATTATGTATGCTGAAAACTTAGGTAAGAAGGGCGTGTACATTTCTGTTGCTGAAATTTTCCCCATCTTTGTCTTCCACATCTTTTTGTTGTAGTTAAATATTTAAGTCTATATTCTGAGGGAAAGAGAAACTTGACATTGTGATCAAAATACTGTAGCAGCCATGAACTGCTTATCTTTTACTTCTCTCTCCGCTTTCTGCATTAAACAGTGGTAATGACCTGGTAATACCCACTGTCTGAAATAACATGTTTTTTTTCCTTAAGTAGATTGAGATATTGATCACTGCAGCCCCATCTTATTGCCACATGAATTTCTAGGAAAGGTAAGAGTATGAAGATCAATTCTGTTTTTGGTTCAATCAAATTTGTATCCTTGTAAACATACCGAGATCCAATGTCATAATTGCTATATACATCTATATTATATATATATATATGTATATATATAATATAAAATATGATATTGTAAGAAAAGCTAGCTCTTTTTTTTTAAATTTGGCTATAAATGCTAAGTTACTCTCCAGATTTAGCATATATTTGGTTTGTTTTGGCAGAAAGTGGAATGGGAAGGTATAGAGTGAAGAATGGAGACGAGAATTGACCTGAGATTTTTGTTGAGTCCATATCAATCTGTGATGGCCTATGATTGAATCGCATAGAGCCTGGGGTTTGAGTGCTAATAGTATGAAAGAGCCTTTAGAAACCAACACTTTGTTTTGCAGTAATGGAAGCTGAAATCCAGAGAACTGAAGTGATATGCACTTAGTGGCTGAGTGGGAAATAGAAGCTGGATTTCTTGATATCTAGCACAGAGCTCTCTTTAATATATCTTCTATGCAGATGTGATGAATTTCCATAAGATAACATTTAGTAGAGTTTTGGTGATGAATAATGATTAAGCTATTATTACTAGCCTTTCCAGCTTGATAAGTGATAAATTGGAAGCATAATTTACCACTTAAGAAATTTTTTTTCTAAATCTTCATCTTTGAAAACATCTTTGGAAATATGAAATAGATATTTCATTTGTGACTCTTCTAATTGAAAAGAAATGTGGATATCTGTATTCTCTGTATGGTAAATTATGACAGAATAAATAGGAAATGGCTCCTACATTTTACGTTCTAGTTCAGTGACAGGGTGAACCATATTTTTGGATGTCTTGGGTTTAGTTCTTTAGTTTAAAACCTAGATTCACCATTCTGCTTTTTTCATAAAGTTCAGTTGAGGAAACATGCTTCAGGGCATGCAAAAAAAAAGCTGCCAAAATGGTTTTGGGGAAAAATTCATACTAGAATTCTATACTGTCACTAGATTAACCGTGTTTCTTGCTTTGATTCTACTCAGGCTCTAAGTGGAAGCCTATGGAAGACAAGGACAAATAAGAAACCCGAAAGGAAGGAAAATCATTGAAAAAGTAGCCACATACTTTAAAAAAGGGAATAGATAGAGCTATAGTTCCAAAGTTCACTCCCATAGTTCATTGATTATTCATCTACTTTAGTATTTTAGAAGGATTCACTTGCATTGTAAGTAGTAAAATTATGTTCTCTGCACTACTGGAAATGTAAACATCATAACATCTTCTTACTACAAAGTCTTGGTGGGCCCGGTGGCTCATGAATGTAATCCCAGCGCTTTGGGAGGCCGAGGTGGGCAGATCACGAGGTCAGGAGATTGAGACCATCCTGGCTAACACAGTGAAACCCTGTCTCTACTGAAAAACAAAATTTAGCTGGGTATGGTGGCGTGTGCCTATAGTCCCAGCTACTCAGGAGGCTGAGGCAGGAGAATTGCTGGAACCCGGGAGGCGGAGGTTGCAGTGAGCCAGGATTGTGCCACTGCACTCCAGCCTGGGTGACAGAGCAAGACTCCATCTCAAAAACAAAACAAAGAAAAAAAAAAAAAGCAACAAAAAACCAAAGTCTTTGTATCCCCAGTGAGCATTTAATCACTGTTGAGATGCATATGCCATGAGATGCTATAGCCGTTTACTATAGTCTTGGATATTGGTTTCAGTAAAATTTCTTGAGAGAATCAGATTAAATGTAAGTTCATATATTAATGACAGTAGCAATTCTATTTTTGCTGCTACTGTTATTGCACCAATACTACTACTAGGAAGATGGGGTGGAGTAGTAATTATCTTGTGTAAGACATTGTATTTAGCACTTCATATTAACCAAGTACCATAATTTAATTCTTAAGACAAGGCTACTGTCATCTCCATTTTACAAATGAGAAAATTAAAGATTCATGTGGGTAAATGACTTTCCCAAAGTCACGCAGCTCACAGATAACTCAAACTCTTGAGTTCACACTTTCAACCATTATGACATATACAGTTTACTAGACAGCCATTCTGTTTCAAACCATTAGGTGCATTATTTGGATTAGATCAGTGAAAAAATTTAGACTGTCATATATAGGCCTTGTATTCCTAGCAATGAAGACAACTTAGTTTGCCCAAATAAAAAGTTTTAAACAAGTCTTTTGAGAATAAAAATGTATGTTTATTTTTTATAGATAAGCAATTTTGATGAAAAAGAAATCTACAAATATCTATAAAATTAATTTTTAAGTAATACCCATGAAGGTCCTTATTATATGCTTTATTTAACTACTAGGTACTGAAGAATTGTACAGAAACATGCCACACCATTACTTAAGACAAGTTACAATGTCATATTCAAATATGACACACTGAAAAAATGACATAATGAATTATTTAAAGCCATCACAGAATTGGGGCTAATATAGTTTTCTAAAATATCACAGATCATACTGTCACCTGTCTATACATCTTGTTTGTGATGAATACTTGGTTTCTGTATTAATTTCAAACAACTGAGTCAACATTATAATTTCCATTGATTTCAAAATCACCAAGAACCATTTTACTTCATATTTTAGTAAAAAAATCTATTTAACAATAAATCACTTTTCTTTTTCTATTTTAATTATCTTTATTGCACTATGACATTAGTTGTGTACATGCCATCAGAAATTTTCTCTTAATTTTCTTAAAAATATAATTCAAAGGTTGTATTTTAATTTGTACCTTATCTGGTAATAGAATCAGTTTTTCTTTTCACTTAATAATGATAAATAATGATATTTTAATTAGAATTTTGGTAAACTACTCATAGAAATCCCCTTACTCCTTTCTGACACTTTTAATTAAAAAAAAAAAGCATTTAGGAGGAATTAGTTAAAAGAAAGACATCATTGGTGTTCGGCTAAAAGATGAAAATAAATTTCATAAAAGATGTGACTAATAAAGAAAATGAGATGTCACATGAGTACTTGTTCAGTCAATTGTGCTTAAATAAAAGTTTCAGCAACACATCCTATCTATGAGGTGGCTTCCTACCTATTTTCACAAAAGGCTCCAGGGAAAAATATAATTATATGTCACAGTGTTTCCATGGTATAATCGCACTGTTTATTCTGTAGTTTTTCTTGCTCAGAAAAGGAAACTAGAGAATCTTGAAGTGTGGTTCTTAAACTTATCTTTGGCTTTCATTATTATTGCCAAACATAAAATTTTTATACTGCCAAAAATTATGATGATGAAAATCTTATATTATTATTAAATGTAGAAGAGTTATCGATGACTCGGAGGAGATAGAAACCTGAATTTGCAACTCTGTTAACTTGGAAGGCTCTTTTCATCTTTGTGAGTCTCAGTTTCTTTATTTGAAAAAGTAAGGAGTCGTACTAAATGAGCTTTGGGTTATGTTCTGCTTTACATGTTCTTATGTTTGCTAGGAGAGAATCATTTTTACTTAATAAGTTGTAAAGAAAAATGTTAGAGAAAAGGCACAAAGTCAGATTTTGTAGCCAATAGCCCAGTCGTAGAGGAAAATAAGAATGTTTATACTCTCTTCTATTTTACTTGGCCACAGTTTCTGTGATAGACACATACGGTATCTCGTGCAGTTGGTTTTGATGGGATGTTTTAGATTTGATGGTTTCAAACAGGGTATTGATCCATGATGCAATGTTCTTTCCTTGAGGATACCTCTGAGAGCATTTAGGAGGTTTCATCTTCCTGAGGTACTTTTCAACAGTCCGTGCTCGTACCTCACACATCCATGGATAATTTTCGTTTCAAATTAAAAACAAAACCTACCCTATTAACATGTTTTGCTGTGTTTTATGCAGATTTTGTCTTATTAAGTAAATAGCAATGCTCGTGGTTTTCAGAAACAAATGTGTTTTGGATATTTCTGGGGACGACAGAAGCTTCTTACCGTTCCATTTCATGTATTTTTGTTGCAGAACTTCAGATGGTGGCAAAGTGGTTGGTACCATAGAAGTCAGTGTCGTGAAGATGGGGGAGATCGAGGATGGGGAAGCCGACCACATCACCACAGATGTACAGGGACAAAAGGTAGGATCTCAGTCTGCTCACCGTACAAATTAAATTAAAAACGATCAGCTTTGCCAGATGCCTGTCTCACCAACAGCTCTGTGGGGTTTGAAATCTTATTATCAAAACCTACATGAGAAAACAGCTCTGAAATTGGAGTACAATATGTGTGTTTCAGCCTCTGAACCAGAGGACCTATTTGCCCGGATCTATGCAAAGCAATGCTCCGTTCAGAAGTAACTTCCTCTTCCCTGCCAGCTCCCTCGTTGACACTGCCTCTTTTCAGTTGGAACAAAAGTATTGATCATTGTCACATTTTACCATAATTAACCTATGTGAGATGCCAGAAGATTCTGGGAGGGCAATTGCCCAAAATAACTTGTTCTGTATTCCTGAAACCTTCTTTGGAAAGATATGCAATTTTAATTTGTATTTCAGCTTGACATGAAGGAGGGCAGATTTAACAAGAACTTTGTGCCTTATGAAATTGAGGAGAGAGAAGCAGGAAATAGTATTCATTGAAAGAACAGCTCTGGAGGAGGGACGCCACCAACTGAAGGGGAAGCTGCTTCCTTGAAACACAGAATAAAGGCCTGATGTATATAAATACATGTCTAGGATTTTCTCTGTCTTTCTGTTCCTTGTCACTAAGACAGAGAAACTCTATGTAAATATTAGCCTAAATTCCTTTCTTAGGAATGCAATTGCTTGTTTTATTAAGACCATTTAAGCACATGGGGTAGACTTAGAAACGTTCGAGATCAGCCTGGACAAGATGCGGAAACACCTTCTCTACTAAAAATACAAAAATTAGCCAGGTGTGGTAGTGGGTGCCTGTAAACCCGACTACTTGGGAGGCTGAGGCAGGAGAATTTCTTGAACCCGGGGAGTGGAGGATGCAGTGAGCCAAAATCGCACCACTGCACTCCAGCCTGGGTGATAGAGTAAGAGTCCGTCTCTGTCTCTCTCTCTCTCTCTCTATATATATATATATATATTTATATATATTTATATATATATTTTTATATATATTTAATAAAAAATCATTGTATATCTTTATGGGGTACAATGTGATGTTTTGATATATGCTTGCATTATGGAATGATTAAATCAGGCTAATTAACAAATCTATCGCCTCACATACTTATTTTGTACATGTGGTAAAAACATTTACAATTTCCTCTTTTAGCCATTTTGAAATCTACAATGCACTATTCTATAGTGGCCATTCTGCTCAGTAGCTTACTAAAGCTTATTCGTCCTGGCTAACGGAAACTTGTACCCTTTGATGAGCATCTCCCATTTCCCTAAACTTTCCCTCCCTCACCCTCTGGTAACTATCGTCCTGCCCTCTACTTCTGAGTTTGACTCTTTTAGATTCCACAAACGTAAGCCAAAAAAATGACCGAGGCAAGTCTCAATTAATTTAGATGTTTATTTTGCCAAGGTTGAGGCCGCACCTGGGAAAAAACGCAAATCAGAGAAGCATCTGTGATCTCTGCCTTTTCCAAAGAGGGTTTTGAGGACTCCAATATGTAAAAGGGAAAGAGTGAGGAGGAGGGGAAGAAGAGAGAAAAAAAGAGGGGGAAGGGTAAGGCAATGAGGCAAGTGGTCACAGAGTCAGACTTTCATTAATGCTCAGTGAATCTACATTTTATATGTGAAAGGGAAAAGAGGAATAGTCAATTATGCATTCCTCTTATATTCAGTAAATCTACATTTTATGTAAGATAAAATAGAAGTCACTTATGCGTTTGTCTCAGGGTGGGCAGAGAGATGATTTTCTAGTCTTGTCCTTGTCCCCTGTCTGTGAAGGTATAAGCTGTTAATTTATATTTTTAGGGTGAGATTCAGCAAAAGTCAGTACTAAGGCTATTTTATAGGGAGTTATATATATATATATATATATATATATAGAAAGAGTTGGGGCCCACAAGGAATTGTGAGCAATTTGTGAAGTAGGGCATCTGGGGAGAGATATGGCCTTCTAGCATTGCAGCTGTTTAATGGGGAAAAGAAACAAAGGTAGTTTTTTGTGTGATTCAGTTCCCAATCTTAACTTTCCCTCCGGTATAGTGAGTCTGGGTTCCAGGAATCTGTTTTCTTTCGCAATCTATAAATGAGATGACACAGTATTTGTCTTGTGCCTGGCATATTTCATTTAGCATAATATCACCCAGGTTTATCCATGTTGTCACTAATAACAGAACTTTCCCCCTTTTCAAAGCTGAATAGTTTTTCATTGTGGGTATATACCACATTTCCTTTTTCTCTTCCTCTGATGATGGACACCGAAATTGCTTCGACATCTTAGTTGTTGTGAATAATGTTGCAGGGAACGTGAGTGAAGATAACTCTTTAGCATACTAATTTCAATTCCTTTGGCTGTGTACCTAGAGTGGGATGGCTGGGTTTTATGGTAGTTCTATATTTAGTTTTTTGAGGAGGCTCCATATTGTTTTCCATAATAGTTGTATTAATTTATAGTCACGCCAACAGAGTATAAGGGTTCCCTTTACTTCACACCCTCACCGGTACTTATCTCCCATCATTTTGATAATAGCCATTCTGACTTGTGTGAGATAGTATCTCATTATAGTTTTAATTTGCATTTTCCTGATAATCAGTGATGATGAACAATTTTTAATATATCTATTGGCCATTTGTATGTCCTCTTTTGAGAGTGTTTATTTAGGTCCTTTGCCCATTTTTTATTGGGTTGTTTTCTTGCTACTAAGTTGAATTTCTTATGTAGTTTGAATATTAGCTCCTTATCAGATATATGGTTTGCAAATATTTTATCCCAATCCATGTGTTGTTTCTTTAATGTTTCCTTTGCTGTGCAGAAGCTTTTTAGTTTGATGCAATCCCATTTGTTTATTTTTGCTTTTGTTCCTGTGCTTTTGGGGTCTTATCACAGAAATCTTGCCCAGACCAATGTCACGGAGCATTTTTAAATGTTTTCTTCCTACTACTTTTATAGTTTTAGGGCTTACTTTTCAGTCTTAATTCATTTTGAGTTGATTTTTGTACATGACCATCGCATGAGATAAAGGTCCAATTTTATTTTTCTGCATGTGGACATCTGGTTTCCCCAACACAATTTATTAAAGAGATTGTACTTTCTCCGTTCTGTATTCTTGTACCTTTGTTGAAAACAAATTGACCATATGTATGGGTTTATTCCTGGGCTTTCTGCCCTGTTCCATTGGTCATTGTGTCTGTTTTTATGTCAGTAATATGCCATTTTGTTTACTATAGCTTTGCTTTATAATAGATTTTGAAGTCAGCTAACATGATTACTCCAGTTTTGTTCTTTTCACTCAAGATACCTGTGACTCTTCAAGGTCTTTTGTGCTTTCTTAAGAATTTTAGGATTTTTAACATTGATTTCCATGAACAATGACATTAGAATATTGATAGGGATTCATTTAATCTGTATATTCCTTTGGTAGTATAGACATTTTAACAGTATTAATTTTTCCAGTCCATGAGCATGGGATACTTTTGTATTTATCTGTGTTATCTGTGATTTCTTTCATCATTGTTTTCTAGTTTTCAGTATACAGATCTTTCAAATCCTTGGTTAAATGTACTTTTAAGTATTTCTTAATGCTATTGTTAATGGGATTGATTTCTTAATTTCTTTTTCAAATGGTTTGTTGTCAGCGTAAAGAAATGCTACTAATTTTTGTGAGTTGTGTATCCTTCATCTTTACTGAATTATCAGTTTTAACTAATTTTTTTTTTTGGTGGTGTTATTAGGGTTTTCTACACAATCAATTATGTTATTAGCAAACAAAGACTATTTCCCTTCATCCTGTCTTATTTGGATGCCTTTTATTTCTTTTTCTTCTCTGATTGTTCAAGCTAGAACTTTCAGTGTAACACTGAATAGAAGTGTTGAGAATGGATATCTTTGTTTTGTTCTTGATCATAGAAGAAAAGCTTTATAATTGATCATTTAAAAAACTAATAAGGCCATTGTGACTTATTTTCTGGTTTAGTGTCTCTTATCTTGGAGCATGTTTGATTTTTCTTACTTAAGAAATTTCTCCATGAGAGATGGCATTTATTCAACACTTAACAAATTATTATTTTTTATTTTATTTTATTATTTTTGATTATACTTTAAGTTCTGGGGCACATATGCAGAATGTGCAGGTTTGTTACATAGGTATATATGTGTCATGGTGGTTTGCTGCACCTGTCAACCTGTTAACTATATTAGGTATTTCTCCTAATGCTATATCTCTCCTAGCTCCCCACCCCCTGACAGGCATGGATGTGTGATGTTCCCCTCTCTGTGTCCATGTGTTCTCATTGTTCAGCTCCCACTTATGAGTGAGAACATGTAGTGTTTGGTTTTCTGTTCTTGTGTTAGTTTGCTGAGAGTGATTTTCCAGCTTCATCTATGTCCCTGCAAAGCACATGAATTCATCCTTCTTTATGGCAGCATAGTATTCCATGGAGTATATGTGCAACATTTTCTTTATCCAGCCTATCATTGATGGGCATTTGGGTTTGTTCCAAGTCTTTGCTATTGTGAGCAGTGCTGCAATAAACATATGTGTGCATGTGTCTTTATACTAGAATGATTTATAATCCTTTGAGTATATACCCAGTAATGGAATTCCTGGGT